>JAOWBL010025727.1:0-31668 GCA_028564865.1 Zenarchopterus dispar
AGCTCACACTGTGCAGGTAATGAAGAGATAACAGTGAAGAAGGCACGCCATGGTCCAGTCTTGTGGCTGAAACAGTCACTCATTAAGTCAGGAACTTCATAAAAAGCTGCAGACGATGTCCATGTGCAACACGAGGGTTTGTTAGATTAAGTGGCACTTTTTGCTGGTAAATGAGCAACATACTGCTAATATGGCACTCCTGGTATAAATGGAAGAGCATTTAGCATCTCACAGAAGTTTAAGGTCCGTTTCGGCTCATCAAATTCAGTATTGCAGGCGTCCTGAAGAGTTAGATGGCACAAGTCACACCAGCGTCCTCAACGTGGCCACAGTTGGTTTTTCCCCAACCAGAAAACTTGCACTTGTCAATGTTGTCTTCTTTCCCTGTGCAAGCGAGGTCGTCCATCCAGATGAGACCAGTACCTGCACAGAGAGAAGGAGAAAACACTCAAATCTAACGTTTTACAAACTGGACACTTTTAAAAGATGCAGAAACTGATCATTCTCTTTATATCCATCTGCTTTCTTCTTTCAGTTTTCCTTGACTGTTATAGTTGTGACTAAATTTACTCCTTTAGTTTCTACTTCAAAATTCTGACAAACATTGTGATGAATTTAGCTTAATTCAAATATAAATGGGATCCCCAGAAAAGCAAGTACTGGAAGTATGTTTCCATCAGCTAGAAGTAAATACTATACTATGTATTTCTATGTACAGCAAGAGTATATGCTTTTATTTTGAAATAAAGGAAATGATTGTTATTAAGCCATTTTGTGACATTATGAGGGAATTAAAAAAATGGAAATTAAAAACACCAACAGTGCAATCACAATGGTTCCCCTGATGACTCAGTACTGAAGCACTTTCCTTATGGTCCTGGAGGACATTTGGATTTTTGTGCATCTGCAGATCATGAACAAGTCATTTGTGAGTCCAATGAGCAGCTGAAGTTTGTGACAGCTCAGCAGGGGATAAACAATAAAGAAAAAAAAAAAGAGAAAAATATTAAACCATTAAATCACGAAACAATGCTTGACCTGAATCATGTAGGGCTTATGCAACAGGAGAAATTTGAAGGTTTGAATTAGAATAAATTTTTTTTTCTACATCAGAGCCATCATTCTGATATCTAATCAATGAATTAAGTCAGTTTTGGTCCCAGATACGGATGTTGGATTAGCATGTTCCCATCTCTATTGTTAACTTTTTAAGATGGTCAACAGCTTTGGAGGCAGATGATGAAACAGGGGACATGTGTTTCCGAGGCCACGAGACAGCTGTCGTTAGAAATGTGTGTGCTTCAGTGCTGTGACAGAGACAGCAAGCACCTTCCTCTCAGAGCTGTTGATCAGATTATATTATATCCGGTAATAAAGTACAGCATTCCAGCTAGTAACAAAACCTTTGGCTGTTTCATTTTCTCATAAACTTGGGTCCTGTTCTTAAATCTGGAGTCACCGGATGTCTCAGGAAATCTCGGATGCTTCAGTTTTGCAATAGTTTTAAATGTTTAGAGGACGCGACCTATTCAGTTACATGTTATTCATATCTAAAGGTTTAAGCCTGGAGGATAAACTATCTTGTCATTAAGGATGGTAAATCCTATCAAAGTAACAGTAGTCATCTCTGCTGGTAAGATGTTATTGATTCTCATTCATCCAGATCATAATAATCCTAAAATAGTTAGTAGAGGGCAACTGGACTTGTTTTAGAAATGCTAATAGTTGTCAGTAAACTTCTATATCACAGTGATGAACATAAAGAGACAAGTTGAGAGTTTCTTAAAGTGGCACAACAGCAACACAGATACATGAAACAACTAAATAAAAGTCTTATGAGTACAAAAATGCAGGAATGCTGAAAAGTGCGGCCAAAAGGAAAGACAAAGTGACCAGAGAAAGAAAACATGGAAAAATGTTGTTCAGGCATGTTTACTACTGGGCCCCTGACACAATTTATGTTTAGTCTTTATCACGATGATCTGCTCCCCTACTCCCGGGAAAAACAAAAAAACCAAAAACATTGGAGGTTGATTGCTGGCTTGCTTATCAGTTCTATTCAATATAACTAAAAGCTGTTTAGACTGATACAGTTGTTAAAATATTCTCTCCTTTTTTCAGCTCAAGGGCCAACTCTGTCTTTTCTTATGGCAGATACATGTACATATTAGATGCATTACAGTACCAAAGGTATGTGGTTTGGTGACAGGTCCAACATAAATAATCAAAACAACAGATCAGTCAGTTTTCTGGAGAGCAAAAACAGCTTTTTGTACAATATTTACTAGGATGTAGTCAGACTGTTGTTCCTGCTTTTCTGTTGGCCCTAAATCAATCACAGTTGGAATGAAAAGACTCCCACACAATGATTGTGAGCCAGCTGGCCTCTTGACTGTGTTTTGTGTTGTTCCATTTAGGTTTTGCTCAGAAGAAGGCTTTTCTGTCTTTTTTAAAAAATCTTATTTCACAGAAAAAACAGTGAAGATTGCAATGCTCGAACTTCAGTGAGATCCACTAGAGGTCTGTTGCAACAGTGCTATAAGGGAAATGGCACTGAACTTGAATGCATCTGTTTTATATTTGACATATATCCTACACAACATGTTCCCTGAAAGTGCTAGAGAAGATTCTTTTCAGTTCTGTGGGTTCAAACCGAGAGCCCACGCATGGAGGTTGGAAGAAGTTCCCAGAATGGCCACCAGGTGCTACATACAACCCTTATTGGCTTTTATTTTTTGAGTGACAGCTGCAATATAGTCTAAAATGTCAAATTGCTAGCTAAATAAGAATGAGCATAATCTCTTCATTTAAAAAGAAAATTGTGCTATTAATTACACTAAAAGACAGTCTAACACTTCTATTTTTCAGGTGAGTGAAACGTCATAGTTGTTTTGTGATAGTAAATAAATATTAAAATATCAACTTAAACAGTGCCTCCACATACTTCATACAACAGGTTCAGGTGTAACTTAAAGTTACTGTATAAGATTAGCTTTAATAATAGAGTTACAGATCCTTGAAGCTTGTGACTGTTGAGAGCTTAAATCCCCTGTGTAGGGTCTCTGCCTCTGTAAACCCTGGTTGATTTTTATAGTTTTTAAGAGTGCTGTGGCCACTGGTGGCGTCGTTAGATCCCCACCTGACCTGTCTGGAAACATGGGCCAAAGAGTCTAATCCATTTGAAAATTAGAAGGCTAATTAGATGCTGGGAACCAAACACCATCTGAACTCAAAGAAAGTTACATATCAGCACTGGTTAGATTGAGCTAAGCTAAAGTAACACTGTGGCTTTTGGAAGCTGACTTCTGTTATCTGTCAGCCGCAGCAAACAATAAAGTGCTCGGAGTTGATCCTTGATGCAGCCCAGCCTCTACTTTGAATCCCTCTGTCATGCCTACAGCACATCTAACTTCTGTCATGCAGCTTTCATACACATACTGCACTAATCTAACATACTTCTCTGCAACGGCAAATGTTCTCATTTGATACCACAGCTCCTCCTTTGACACTCCTAAAGTTAAACCGCTGAAACAGAATAAAACAAAGCATCCAGTACACAGTTTCACCTCATCCAAGGATGCAAAAAAAAAAAATAAAATAAAGAAAGAAAGAAATTACATTTAGCTTGTAAAGGGGAATTTAGCAGGGGTATAGTGAAAAAATAGTGAAAAAAAAATCAAATTCTAAACTTTGATGATATGGAGACTGATGCATTTGCTGACAAAGGCATATTTCTGCTAAATCTAATTATGGCATTGCATTCACAATAAATCTCAATATCTGAATGGTAAGAGCAAAATGATGAGAAAGCCGATCCATGTGTTTCCACTATTTCTGCTCAGGTCCAAAATGCGACATAAGAAAGAAAGAAACTGGCTGCAGGTTTGACATCTTGTAAGCAGCAAGTTTCCATGCAGGTGTGCAGAGGATGGAAATGACGCAAGTGCCGGGAAAAAGTGCTCGTGGTCCTGCTGCAGCTGTAGCAAGGTCCATTGTTGCACATGACACCCCAGCTGTTCTGCTGCTGCGCCCTCTCAGGATTTACTTTCATGGACATGGACCTTTAAGTGGTTTACTGTGGATGTTAACACAGATTTACGGCACGATTTACCAAGCCAGTACAACTTCTACTCGTTGCAGATTTATGAGGCGTCTTAGAAATAAGTGTTGAATCACCAGAACACTGCGTAGGATGTCAGAGGGACACCCAAGAGTAAACCAGTTACACAGAGATTTAGAGGATTTAAAAGGAGATTTTAGGCTTTCTTTTGCTATCTTTTGTCTTCAAGCTACAATAACATGGCACTCTCCAATTCATCAATCGGACCTCCCCAGGGGAAGTTTTTTCTAATCATGGAAAGTGATGATCTTGAGGGTTGATGGTTCCGTTTCCTCTTTGACTATGAGGCTAAACAATCTACATTCACATTGTTTTGGGTCACCTTTAAGGAACCCAGTTTCCCTTGTAAAAAAAATCTAGTTTAAAGGTTTTGGATTTTCAATAGAATATTTAGACTTTGACAAAGAAATCCCTTTTTATTCCCATTTTTCCCCCATTCTTGACAGTATAACATCAGAACATTGTTAAAGACAGTCTCAGAAAGCAGTTGGGTTTAATGATGGGATTTCATGCTCTGTAAAAGGAGAAATATGCAAATCTCTTCCAATATTTCATTAATAACATCTCAGGGATGTTGTCCCACATTTTTGACAAAATGGAAATGCTTTGTCCATCTTTGCATTTAAAAAATAAAGCCTTTCATGGACACCGTTTTTACACACAGCACATTTTATGTCCAGAAGAAGTAATACAGTAACGCTATTAGTTCCTATTACACATTTTACCACGAGACTGAGTTGCTCTGCTGGCTGGAAATTAATATCACAGTTTTGCGTTTTAGTCCATGAGCTCTTCTTGACATGTGTGTTTAATCCCATAGCACTTAGGACCAAAACATCTTTTATGTCAAACAAGTATTTTGTGGTCAAAATAAAGGGATTTAGACATAAACTCTGTGATGAAACTACACTTAGCAGAAATGTTTGGTGTTACTGACAATGAGCAGCTTTCCTTTATTGTATGACGGCAGTAAAGAGGCTTTCGTAGTCTGTTGTTGTGGTGTTTTTTTAGAGCGCTGTCTCATCTCAGATCTATCATAAGAGAAACCCTGATGATGCCATAAATAAAGGAACATTAGATGAGAATAAAAAAGGTGAGTGACTCATCGGAACAGATGCAGCATATGTGAAATCCAGATTGTTTGAAACAGAATCCAGCAGTGATCTGGAGGTTGTCCCTTGAAAGAAAATAATGTTTTCCCCCCATTTTTCCCAAAGTTTCTGGTCACGGCTCTGTCTGGACAGAGCTTCTGGATGATGTAAGGCTGACCAGTGGATGAAATAAAATGGAAACAATAGAAAAAGAGATAAATATTGCCTCTGAGACTCTTTCTTGACGGCACCTGGCGCCCACATCTTTCCCCACAAAACTGTTATTAATCCCTGCTGTATTGCAGGGCACTGGTCAAGTAGTACCACTGAACAACAAAAACAGTGGCGTGAGGAAAAATCTTCCTTACGCACATACAACGTGAGCAGAAGAATTGAGACGTTCCTTATTTCACATCTGAACTTTGAATAAGAGTTTACACAAATGGTCTTTTAAATGTGATCAGTTATCAATGTCATTATGATTTACTCAAACTTGTCTACTGTGGCGTAGAGCTCCAGCTGAACTATTTACTTGATGGACTTCCTTCACATCCTCACAGATTTTTCATGTGTCAATAATACAAAATTTGTTTTTTAACATTAGAAGTGATGATAAACAAATCCGGGGTTAACTGAGGTTAATTAGCTGCTACTTTATGGTGAACTCCTGATGAAGCTTTATTAGCTGTCTAATGATCAGTCGGCGGTTTTGTTAGGGACTAGGTAATAATTACACATGACAGGATCCACCACTATTTCATGATGAACCAACAACTAATGTGCATGCAAAAATAAAATAAATGTTCAGTTCAGTTTTCAGGGCTTTCTAAATATGATTCGTTGTTTTAGCTGAGTGAACACAAAAATGATGAAATTAAGATGAACTAGTAACTGCTGGGTACTATCTACACTCAAATACAGGAATAAATAATAGATAACTGTTTCTGACTTTATGCTGGTTTTCTTCTCTTTTAATGTATCGCTCATGAAGAGGACACCACCGTTACTTTTATATTCATTAACCAATCATAACCTCTTGCTTCATTAATACAAGATATTATCTGGGTTCTTGTTTCTTATCATTATCTACAACATGATCCTCTGTTAGGGATTATCCAGCAAGAATTTGTTAACCAATCAAAGACACAACAGTAAGCGGTGCACAAGTGTGTTTCGTGCGTACCTTGTCCGAAGCGTCCCGTTTTGTGAGACAGGGCTGCTTCTCGGTATCCCAGCATCCTGCAGATTACGTCTGCATCGTTTTTGTCCCACACGTCATCGCACACGGTCCCCCAACGGCGTTCGTGAAAAACCTCCACGCGACCTTCATGAGGACCCGACCCGTTCACCAAACGCACAAGAGTCTCCTCGACTGCAAAACAAACACATGCACAGTTAGTGTTGGAATAATCTGCACATGCAGACACATGGATTTCCTGTTTGAGGCATTTTTACATGTTTGCTCCGTCTTTATTATTCATTCCAACATAATTGCATTAAAACCCCGGCATTTGCAAGGAAGAGCTTGGAAATCACAGTCCAGATTATTTTCATTGTGTTTATGACGTTGATGAAACTCTGTTAATCAAGCCAGCAGGAAAACAAACTGAGATGAACACGTTTTTCCATAAATTTTTCCATAAACCACAGGCATTCCCTGTGATTTAGAAAGATCAATAAATAAAATTAGTTTGGAGACTTTGCTTTTTTCCCCCCTCGTATGTGAACCTTCTGATAAAATTTCATTTCTGCCCTAAAAGGATCTTTGCAGTGGTTGCACTCCCCATAATCTGGCAATAATCTCACAGACCTGACTCACCGGTTGAAATATTTTTGTGCCTAAATAAACGCATCTGTAAGCACTGAACCGCTCATCTAGCTGAACGACTAAAACCAACCGATGTATATCACTACTGAGGAAAGCAGAGAAGACAAGCGAAGAAAAGAGAGGTGAGGGTTGTAGGTACAAAAAAATCTTAGCTAGATTCATAAATATATTCTACACTTCAAGAAAGAATTATTCATCATTTTGTTAAAATTTGAAACAGCAAATAAAATTGAATTTAAAACTTTGTTGTGACTATTAAGATAATGAACTTTGAGACATCAGCCGGCTTATTTCTGATGTCTTTGGCAGGTCATCCATCTCAAAAACCCTTAAGAACGTCAGTACTCTAACCACAGAATATGTGTAAACCTTTTAGGTTGTTAAGATGATTCATTGTTATGGTCAGAGGACTTTGCTCTGGGGTATTACAGCCAAGAAATTTAAAACAAGATCTTACCAAAAGTACATTTGTTTTTGTGCGCTTAGTGGAAACTTCCCAAACCTGCATTTCATCTTCCATTTTTGAAGCAGTCGTACACATAAAATTGACTTGATTTATCATTTCTTCGAGGGTCCAGAGGAAATCAGAAGGAGACGTAAACATTCACTCACAGCAGCGTTGTTCTGGACTCCTCTCCAACGTTAAGATTGTTGACAAAGTTCTGGCGAGTAAAGCCAGACACCGTTTAGACAGGATATTAGTCTCATCAGACCATCATAAACTTTAACTCCGTACCTCTTAACTCTCATTATTCAGTCAAGTGCTTTACATTCACTAGTGGTGATTTAATATCTTCCATATCGTTATGTTGTCGAGTCCGAAGCACGCATTTGTGTCACATAGTTTCTAATGAACACTATATGTAACTAGAAAAAAAAACACAATAACAAAACTTCCATAACTTTATGCTGCTATTTTTTCAGTCAGTAGTGGAAGAAAGTGTCCCGATCCTTTAAGCTTCGTCTCCAGCCACTTGTCCTGTGCCCATATTTGGGTTTCCTCTTGTGCTCTGGCTGTACTCTCGTCAGTCTCACCTGTTCTCCTACCTATTTACGCAGGTCTTCATCACTCACTAGCTGTCAGGTTGTGTTCTTTATTCTTTCTGCAGACGCTGAGCTCCAGCTGGGTTCCCATGGCAGCTATTCTCAACCTCACCTGGATTCTTGGACCTGTGTTTTCTGCCCGGGCCTGACTGGTACCTCTGTCTGAGCTCATCTGCTTTTCTCCAGCCCTGACCCTGGCCTCCTCTTCCTGGACTTGTCTTCTGCATCGCCTTTTTTAGTACCTCAGCCTGGAACCTTTAGTCGAATTGTTGCTGACTTGGGTTGTTTATTGGACCGGCCCTTTGCCTTACCCTGACTGGTACCTCTGTCTGAGGGCATCTGCTTGTCTCCGGTCCTGACTCTGGCCTGCTCTCCCAGGACCTATCCTCTACCTTACACTGACTGAACTACAACCCCCCCCTCCCGTCTCTCCAGATTGCCTCTTTATATTTGTGTTCACAACTGTCTTAACACTCCTCACACCTGGTCAGATGCCATTTTAAGCCCATTCTGTCCAAACCTTAAAACACACAGATACAGAGAGGTTCAACACTGATGAAGAGTAGCCCATGCTTATATCTGACCGGTTTAATCAGGTGATGAAACTATTCACTCACCCATCAAAAATAAAAAGGTGTAAATGAGGTGTGTGTCTCTCTAAACTTGCATGACAGCTATGTTTTTACGGTAGAGCAAAAGTAGAAGGACGTGCAGCTGGATGAAGATGAGGAAGCTAGAAAGTTCAGCTCTGATGTGGATTTATGATGTCACAGTCTGGAAATCTGACCGGCAGATTGAATGACACATCTTCCAATCCAGAACCCTCAAAGAGTGACAGGATGCCCAAATCTATGCCGCCAAGCATTTTAGAGTGTTTTCCACAATATATCATTTAAACTTTTGACTTTCAATCACAAGCCTTCTCGATTCACCAATCAGAAACTTGTCACTGAGCAGCTATATAACTGGGAGGACAGAAAGCCTATCAAGTTCAGCAAGTGTTACAGAGTTCTTTGTGTCATAATCACTCATTTTATGTTGGATCAGGACACACACAGGTTTACTGAAGTGATGAAAGAGATCTTACAGTCATGTAATTCTTGGCCTTTTCAGAGTGTGAAGTTCAGAGTTCAGAGTGTGAAGCAATCATAGAGAAATTATTATAGTTCTTAAAGCAATTATGAAAACATCAGGAGTTGTGGTTTCTAATTTGTACTGTCTTCACAACTCAGCAGCTCTCCTTATGGACTCCAAATTAACTGGTTTGCTATAAAACAGAGGCAGGACCTAATTAAGACGTAACAAGCCCTGTATCATTCCTATTAAAAGGAGGGGTATTAATATCAGCTTTATGGCAAATGACGACTGGTTCTGCTCAGGGAAAACAAGTTGAGGGGGCTCCAAGTGTTGGTGGCCGTCCAAGTAGTTCAAGCCTCAGAGGCCAGGAGAGCCGCAGCAACAAGAGCTCGAAGAAGGCCAGAGCATGGAGTCGTCACATATTACTAATGTCTATCTGGCAAGCAGGAAGCGCTTGGACTGGACCGGACTGAATGGCTGCGGTGCAAAAACTAACTAGCTCCATCTGTTCATAAAATGTTCCCCTCAAACTCTGATGCTGTCGTCTTCCTCGTCTTTTAACTCATCGAGTTTGTTTCATGTGTTTGTCTTATACCGCCTGCATTTTTATTTCCCCGTTCTTACTGTCTAGAGTCACTCCTCTGTTTTTAATTTAGTTTGCTTGTGTAGCATAAATGTACACTTAAAGTCTGGCGAGCACACAAACATGGTTTCAAACCACTCAGGTTGGCTCTGCTCGCATAATTAATGTTTGTTTTTTTTAAAAAAAACAAACAAAACTTTTATTGATACTGGACAGCTTATATACTTTTCTGTTATGTGATAAAACTCTCATATCTGTATTTTAAATACAACACAGCCAAAGCAGTAAAAGGGGAATTAAATCCAGCTTCTCTGAAGCTCAATAATCAATGCAATTAATTTTAAAGACAACAAACAGGTCAAACTAGGTCTGCTATTTGAGTTCAACAAAAGAAACTGTTTTTTTTTTTTGTTTTTAATCAGATTCTGAATCCAGCTCTGTGGCTCAGATATTTGATGCTGGAGGCTTTCTCCAGAAAATTGTTTTGAAAAGTGAATTTTCAGCAATATTTCCACAAGCTTAGGTCCCCAAACCAGTTTTTAAATAAGGGAAAGCTGGAATTTGTATTTGGATCCCTTTATTTGAAAAGGTGTGTTGTATAAACAGTCTGTGAAACTTTAGACCCACTACCTATAACGTTGGCTCCTCAACATCAGCCATCTAAACCCCAGAACGTGTTTCTCTGCTAATATGGCAATTCTCAAAAGATTACACAAAACTTTGGAGAAGACTAAAAATGAAAGTCTAAATGAGTGCTTTGTTAAATATTCCTGGGAAAGTGTCTTTTAGAGAAAATGTTGACCTCAGCTTCTTTGTGTAATGTTTGAAAGTTTTGTTCGATTTATTCTGGAAATCAAAACAAAGGAGATGGTACAGTTTAAGGTAATCTAATCAGGCTTTGCTTAATTCAGAAAGATTTACAGAACAAAAATCATCATGAAATGATTAGGATATGTTTATCCACTCCAGCAGAAACCGTCAAATATCTTAGCTCAGTCTACTATTTTACCCTCCAGCGGTGCAGCACAACAGCGTTTTACTTCATGATAGGTTAGATGAGTTTAAAAAATATGGCATTTACAATTGGGTGGAACATCTTTTATCATTTTGTTTCACTTTTTCTGCATTTTTGAAGAACTGGAGAAATAATATTGGTTAAAAAAACATTCTCACTCCAACAATTACTAGAGATGATTTGTGATATACAGAAAGTATCTGATAGTGCTAAAATGAATGATATTTAAAAAGTAAAAACAAAACACACAGTTTAGGCTAGGCAGATTAAAAACACACACACACACACACACACACACAAACCCCAACAAAAACAAGTTACACATTTCTCTAATGTGAAATACAAACTGAAATAGATGACCAATGTTCATCTCGTTTCATGGGGAGTCACTGTCAAACTGAGTCAGAAGGATCTGACAGTATATTTGGACCTCTCTGTTGTGTAATTCCAGCAGTTGGAGCGTTTTTGCATAATTTTGTAACTATCAAATATTTGCTTTTTTAAGGGGCAGGAGTTATTTCCACAGATATCAAAATATCAACAAACTGTTTCCACCACTAACTTGAGTTACTTTCCTCATTAGGAAAGTAACTCACAAACAAATGTCTTATTCTACTTGATCTAGCCATTAAACATCCTTTAAAGCCAATAATTGACCCAATTTGGCACAAATGCAAACACATATATTCTTCAGTAATCAGAGGCAGCAGACATTCATGCATCAACAGTTTAGAAAGTGTTCCATGTTTCTGAGTAGCTTCAACCAAGACCTACCAGTTCACCAACCAACGGACCACGACAGCAACTGCCTGAGCTAAAACACAACAAAATAAAAAAAAAAAAAATGCAAAAGAAAAATCTGGTCTCCATGTGCATTTTAAATGAATGATCTGATGAATGTTTCAGAGCTCACATCCCACAGCTGGAGTTACTGCTGCTACGTGCGACTCTACAAGCTGCTGAATCATGCTGTTACTTGCTGTTGTTCACGCTCTTTATCAATAACAGCATGGTAAAAGAAGTTACAGTTGTTCATCTGAGGTTTGCAAATACTAATACACAATGAGACGATGTTGTCCTGGAAGGGTGCTTCCAGTGATCGGAGCTGCGTTCTTTGTCCTGATACACGGAAACAAAACGCTCTGACAGAGATAGCAGACACCTAGCTCTGCTGCACAAGCAAACATCTATAATCTGGCCTCAATTTAATCTCCTAAAACAGAAATACCCCTCCATACGGACTTGTCTTTCAATATAACGAAAGCTTTTAATTTGTGTCTACATTTGAGGCGCGTGAATGAACGGAACGCTCGCTTTGAAGTGTTAAGTAGAAAGTAAAGCAGCCGATGACAAGTCCACCAAACGAGATTTTTGACCGAGAAATCCAGGATGTTGATATTCGATATTTCTTTCAACAAACAGCATGTGGGCCCTATTTTCCCCTCATCTGTGTCTTGTGAGCGACATCAGGAGAGAAGTGATCTTTGACAGCTCTGTAATGGCCAGAAACAGCATTCATGTGTTTTTGAAGGATCAACGTTGTGTGACCTGAGCGCTTCCCCCTCACACGTGCAAAACAGCCGTCATGATGTAACAAAGAAAGAAAAATATTTGCTCAAAAAAAAAGGAAAAGTACTGTGGCTTTCCAGAAATTGTTTTCATTCGACCTTACTCTAGTTTTTTTTTTTCAAGTTTTGGGTTACCATCACACAACAGTTTAATGGTTTTCAAACTCTTTTGATGTGCATCAACACATATGGTCCCCCCTCTTGCGTCAGGAACTGAGAGATTATACTGAAAGAAAGTCAGATAACGCCGCTTTGCAGAGGCTGTCAAATGGACCAGAGATGACTGTTTATAACGCGAACCTCATGAAGTCATCAGCCTGTAAATCTTTCTTCATGTAAAACCAAGTCTGGATCACGTGCACATATATATGTGTTCATGTTACAGCTCACGTTTGCCTGCCTGGAAATGTGGCAGAGTTGCAGCACTAGTAAAAACACAAATCCAGTAAATCCTGGTGCCGATTAAAATGACAAAATACAGGACTGACTCTGCGGGTACTCCTGTTGACATTTGCACAAATACCGTCCCTTGATGACGTTTTAAATTTTACACCATGTTTGACAACTGGAGGCTTGTTTCATTTATTTGAACGCAGAAAAGGAATGCTAAACAAAAAGGACAACTATTTCAACCATTACCATTTTTTTTAAACTTTGCAGAATCTGTGGATTTGAAGCATTTGACTGTTTACCACACTAATGAGCAGGAATATTACAACAAAACTCATATGTTTACAGTCTATAAAACAGCTCATTTCATTGTTGAATTTCTTGGCAGACCACGTCCTCTTTAGCATTCAAACATGCTGGAGTTTCTGCTTGTGTATAAGTTGTTTTTAATGCATGTGCGGTTATCTTAATAGCTAAAAGCTGCTGCAGGGAGACGCTCTTTAATAAAAACACAAACCTAAAGTGGGAGATTTGGCGTCACTAACAGGACGTTAATAATCTGGAACATTAAAGCCAATAATTTCAAGAAATATTACATTTTCTTTCTGTCAAGCTTATAATAGTTGAGCAGCCAACATTTGTGGGAGCAAAATGTACTTTCATTTTAGGAATTAACTGCCTGAATCTCCCACTTATATATATATGAAGTCATTTTGAATTTAAGAAAGCTCACAGTTTTATTGGTGCAAAGCAGGAAAGTAGACGTGAAATTGCACTCATCTGAATTATTTTCATGCACCAGCTCTCACCTGCCCGGTCTCCTCGATCACCTTTCTCTCCCTTGAAGCCTCTGTCTCCTCTGGTACCTGAGGACCAAAAACGACAGCGGTTACAACTTCTCGTTGTGTTAATGGCAATGCAGCGCACAGAAATAAAGTGAAACAAAAGCGGAGTGAAAAGCCAGACGTCCAAAATAAAAAAAGCAGTTTAACCATTGGCCGCTTCACGTTTTAAAACCATTTCCTTTTCCCACCCCGACTCACTCTTCCTATACCTTTCGGCATATTTTTAGCAGAGCCTTTTAAATAAAGAGCCCTGTAATTTCCGATAGATGTGGATATAAAACATAGATTAGAGATTACCCCCCAGGATCCGTTGCTTTTCTTGGGTACCAGTGGCATTTATTAAAAGTGAAGGGTGACAGGACTGAGGGAAGAGAGAAGGAGGGATGACCTGCAGCAGATGGTGCGTGATTCTGTATTTTACTTCTACAAGTTGAGCTTAACGGCATTTTTCTGCTGGCTATTTCTTGGATCTTGAATTTACTGGAAAAGCCAAAAGCAGCTCAAAACCTTTAAATCACTAAGTTAAAAAAAAATCTTTTGATTTGTGGTTTCTGCAAAATTAAGGTACTTTTACTCACAAACCAATTAGCAGCTTGGATACGGCCGCTTTTCAGTTGTTTTCATTTCAAAACATAATTTTATGCCAAACCGCCAGGAACGTCCTCTTCAGCGACTGTTCCCATTTCTCAGCCATGTGGTTTGAAAACCACAAGCCTGTTTTTGCCATGAAGCTATAAGAGGATCAACTTCAACTGGGCGCTTATCCCACTTTTAATTTGGCTGGTTTTTATTGATTTTTTTTTTTTTTTTAAAACACAGTGTAAAGACCTCAGTGTAGGTGTCAGCTTTCGCACCACCCACCACGTGACCGTCTGTAAGTGACACTCCGCCACACCCGGCCTGTCAGCGTCGCGGCCGTCTGACCACATCCTTAACAACTAAATCACCCAGCAGGGAAACGCAAACACACTGGTTAGCTACTGCTGAGCCACAAGAAAGAGAAAATGTATTTGATTTAAACCACCCAAAGCCCAGCTGCATGCTGGTGGTCCTGAAAGGTTGGGAAAAGGTGAAGCGAACTAAACTGAACTAATGAGTCTGATCATATTGAACTTTTTGCCCTCATAAGTGGGTTGTGCAAACTACTTTTAAATATTTACAGCAGTCCCGACTGTTTAAAACATATGATTTATGAGCAAACACCTGAATATGTACTATTTTAATTTCTGGGAAAATGTAATTCAAACACATATATCAACTTCTGAAAGTGTCCGTTTTTATCCAACGCACCATCTTCTTCTAGGAATTTATCCTATTATTCTTATTTTAATTAATATACTTGATTCCTTTGACTGATATTTATTTTATTTTTTAATCTGTCTGAAACTGTTATAAAAACATTAATAACAAAGGCCGATTTCAGATGATGAACAATTATGCCAAACTTTCAACAAACATAATATCTGGAGCATGCTGGGAAACATTTAACCACCCCAGCAGTTTACAAGGTGAAAGTCATCCATGTTGTCAACACACCAAACATTTAAAACTCCAGCTGAAGTGAGATTTAGCTAAAGAAAGAGCCAAAAACATGCTGCACTGCGTGCTCGCTACGATCTACTGCTCATCTATAAAAAGAAACCCAGAAGCTTCCTTGTGGTGTTTTTACAAGCGTCAGTACACCTCCTCTTCCCGTTCACTCCAGATCTACAAACATTTCATCCTTCAGCGGTCAGTTAAAAGCACAACTAGACTCGAGATGGTTGAAATAACAACCGCACAACACTGAACAAAGCCAGCTTGTGGCCGCCCAAACATTTTTCTTCATCTTCTCTCAATCTAGTAAAATGCCTTTTAGTGTAACACTTTGAGCTGTTTTCCACATAGTTGGCTTCAAGTAAATGATGCTGTCTGCTCTGAGATGCTGGTTATCAGTTCTAGCACTAGTTTTCCCATGACGCCTTCTGTTCACGTCAAGCCAATTACAAATGCCTCGATCAGCAGATTGCAATATGCAGGTTCTGAGAGGCAACAACAGATCATTTCCTCTGATTTCTCCACACCTCAATCACCCATTTGAATCTCCTTCCAGACATGGAAACGCTAGTGCCCCATCTGTTACATGAGACCTTGCTGAACTAATCAAAACGAGTTTGTGAAATGTGATGCTATCTTGAACTCTGTGTACGAGCAGTTCTCATTAAATTGCCTTTGTAAAATTGGCCTCTGACAGTAAATTATGTTAGCTTTTCCAGTAAAGTAGAACAAAACAACACCTGTTTGGGACAGATGATGCAAAATCTTTCCTGAAACCTCTCATCTGTTGAATCACCACAGTTTAGTTGTTGGAGCAGCTGCTGGTTAAGCAAGAGTTTCCCAATTATTTATTATTATTTATCTATTTTTTACCTTACTCAGAATCATTGACATCACTAAGTGACATGTTATCCAAAACAGTCTAATAACAAAAGATGGTATTGCATCAGTTCTTGACGTATTGCTGAAAATTCTGTTTAAAATTATGCCAGATGTTTAGCTTCTAATTAACTGAACTTTAGACAGTACAGAACCAACATCCTTTATTCGAAAGCAAGATTTATGCTTGTCTGTAGCAACTAGACGTGCGCTTGTATGGGAGCCAGGTAATTAGTGTTTGTTTGTGTCGCTCTGTAATTACACCACCAAACACTAGGTGGCAATGCAGAGCTTCCTTTTGTTTACTTTCTTTATGTAGCTCAGACTTGGTAATGATGCCAAAAAAAGCATATCTTATTTGAGTTAGAGCCAATAAATGTTGAGCAACAGTCATTTTTCTTGAAATTGCAGCGATCTGTCTTTCTCTCCTGCTTGGAAATGACAACGCTGAATTAGAAGCAGGAATTATGTAGAAAGAAAAGCAGTGAAACCAAGCAGACCTGTCATGACTGTTGTGGTCCTCCTCAACCAGACACGTAATTTGTGCACGTAAGGTTATGACACTGGGCCTTCCCACTGTTTCAACACCCCATTATTCCGAGGACACCTATTCTCAGAAATTCCAGTTAGGCTAACATCCCAGTGGTCTGACAGCCCATTTGCTCGATAAGAAACAATGCCTTTATGTAGAGGATTCACAACAAAATACTTAAGTATTTGTTATGTTACAGCACCAATTCAGAGTGGTTTACCCAGACTCCCAATCTGGATCTACATCCACAGCTTCACATCTGATAATATTCATGGACAGCACCGGGGACATCTAAACTCTTTTGCCAGCTGGCTGTAACATTTCTTCAGCGTTCCCCTTGTGGTGCAGTGTTTCACTTAGCTGGCCCGTTTCAGCTCACAACTCTGGATCTCACTAAAAATCCTGACTAAAATACGGATTGGTACCAATTGTCTGTGTGAACTACAGACGTGGAAAATGGAAGTATTTGAGAAGAAAAACTGACACTCAAGTTGTATCTTCACTGATAGGGTGAGATCGTAGCCTCACTCATGTGGTCACGGAGTACTTCTACAGTTACTGAGTGTAACTTGGGTCCAAATTTAACTCTGCATTACACTTCTTTTGAGGTTTGAAGTCAGAGATGAGTTATAAAATGGACCACACCGGAGAGTGGTACATTTGTGGAAGCAACAATGGTGGATTCGTCCCTCAGATGAGCCAATGGCTGCTGAGGATCAGCTGCACAGGGACCAGACATCTGTAGCCTTCAGCTCCATAGAAAAACACTCGAAGATCCCCAACTCTCATCTGTTTTTATGCAGTTTCTGCCCAAAAAATGTTTAAAACAATGTGTCTGGGGAACATGTAATACTGATTCCAGATATCTCTTGAGGATGGGCAGTGGAGTTTATTTTATTGAATTTCCTAAATCCAAGCAAAACAGAGCTAAATGTCTGCTTTGGATTAAGCTGCCAACTTAACATCCAGAAGATCAACACAGATGCTTACATTTCTCACGCTAGCCTTCTTAAATTCAAAATGACTTAATATATTTGGGTGTGAGGTAAATCAAAGAAACAATGCTTTTAACTCTGATAAAGTTACTTAGATTACTTATAAGGTTTACTTCCAAGCAGTGACCAGTGTAAAACTAAGCAATGGTGAGTTTTTAACTAAGTTGGCAACAGTTGCTAAGGGAGGGCGGGATGAAGCAAAATACATATATTTATGCAATCACAGACTTAAATTCTGAAGGCAAGGTTTTGATGCTGAGCAGTACAGGATAAGAGTGTAAAAGCTCTTATTTTGAAATGATAGACTTGTTGAAGTATAATAATACATGCCCATTGCCCATTTTTTCTTCATATTTCTATGTTTCATGCTTTCTTTTAAGTACTTCTTCTAGAAGTCAAAATCCAGAACAATATACTGTAATTACTGAATATTTAAGAATTAGTGAGTAAAGAATAAATAGTTATCAATTAATAATTTTTATAATCATCCAGAAATCAATTATACTTGTACTGTTTTCAACCATTTTTTTCTTTAACTGTGATCCAACCACTGATACAATGCGGGGACTACTGATGAATCACTGATTAGTTGTACATTAACCCCTCTTTTGTGTCAGGAAAGAAAGCTCTTAGCAATTGTTTTAAAAAGCTTTTCTCCTTCATCAATAGAATTTTGAAAGGAAGAAAACAACACAATATGTGAGCAACTGGGATTTTCCCAGGTGGCCTTAACTTGGCAGTTTTTTTTTTGAGTCATCTTTTTATTCTGGGTATATTTTCCTGGACTATCTCATGGTATGATCGCGTCATTTTTTTTTGGGGGGGGGGGGGGGGGGGGGGGGGGGTGGCAGTATCATGCGCCTATATGCATAAAGGCAAACAGCAGTTAAACTCATTAGCAATGGTTACATCAATCTACAGTCAATCAAAATGCACAAAACTGAGGTGGAGTCTGGTACTGACTGATGCGTCGCCATAATTAAGTGCAAGACACAGCGGATCAGACTCCTTCATGGTTTCAAGCGATATTAGCCAACATTGGTCCTGGGGGACTCGGTATTGGACATTTCAGCTAAACCATCTCTGATTGGTACCAGCTGCTGGCTGGGCACACACGCTGCATACTCTTTGTGCATACCCAATGACATTTGGCTACAAGAAACACAAACAGTGCAGAGTGTTATCACATTAGTCATGGTTGTGAGTTCTTCATGAGAACCGTGTTCAAGTCTGAGGGGTTTTTTTTGTTATTGCTGGCACGGTCTTGCTGATGATGCCAGAGCGAGATATTAAACCCCTGAGATTTTGGTAGAGTGAGTCAAAAGTAAAGCAGCCAGTGAGAACAGAAAGAAAACGAGATAATGTCATGAAGTTATGTCACATCCAGGTCCAGTTTAGAGAATACGCCATTTAAAAGTTGGATGCATGGGTATGCTTGTGCCTGAGAAAGATAATGTTCACAATCTACAACAAAAACTTCTGATTAATCAGTAAACTCAGTCTTCTCCTTAATATTAATAGTGCTGTTTTCGTCTGTTGGTTCACTATTTAATGTAAAATATGGATGTTACATCATGCGTAGTGATTATTATCTGACTTACATTTTGAAAGAGGGTTGAGCTCTCTACAAAAATATAGTAGCCTGAAAAACCCCCCACACAGAAACAAGCAAGCAAAGAAACAAAAAACCAAAACATCATCACCTGGTTTAAGACAGAACATAGGCAAGAACGATTCTCCCATTAGAGAAGTAGGAGAATCATTTATATATGAAGTTTGGGAAGAAGTGATTGAACCTTAATTCTTCAAATAACCATGTCAGACGACAAATCCTGTGTTTATAAAAGAGAGGTTCTTCTGTTTTAAGAGGTTAAAGCTGCCACAGGAAGCTTCGCAAAAAAAAAAAAAAAAAAAAATTAGTAAACCTGCCTCATCCTAACCTCTCTAGTGAACTCCAGCACGGTTGACTAGACTGTGATCGACATTCAGTAAACACGCCCCCTGGCTCTGATTGGAGGACCAGCAACAGGACTGCAAGAAACCTGTGAACTGCATTGCGAGCTACAGGTGGTGCCAAAGAAGTGGATTCGTTCTTAAAACTACCCAGTTTATGTAAAATTATCTGAAAATAGTGATCATTTCAGCAAATGTGGGAAAAAAAACCTTAGCAACTGCAACGTTCACATGGTCTGCATCAAGCAAACAGAAAGGTTTAGGACACTGATGATAATATTTTTTGAGTTATGAGCTCTCCAATATATCATTAAAACCTGACAGAATTGTGAGAACATCAAGAGAATATGTTCAGAAAGGAACTAAGACAAAACCAAACTAATAATCCTAATCGGAGATTACTGGAAGGTCTGATGAATTCTAATCACAGAAAATCAACAACTGAAATATTATTCTTAATAGTAAAACAAATAAGAGCATATTTATAAGCATAATAGGAAGAGATTGAGGATTATAACTGTGTAGTCTTAAAAAAACACTTTTTAATGAGGCTAAGAGAAAAGAAAGCTTAAACTGGCTATGGAGTATAAATACGAGACTCTGGAGCAATGACAAAAAGCTAATATGGTTGGATGGGTCCAGATTTACCTTTTTTATCCTTTTCCAGAGTGATCGGTGCCTCAGGATAAGAAGAATGGTAACATTTCCATCATGACTACCTCACAAACTTTGGGGAAGTACCATGATCTGGGCTTGCTTCGGTTGCTCAGGTCCAAAAGATGACTCAACCGACTACCTGAATATACTGAATGACCAGGTTTTTCCATCTGTCCTGACAGCTGAGGGATAGTCAAATATTACAATGCCAGGATTCACTGAGCTCAGATTGTGAAAAAGTGGTTCAGGGAGTGGGAGGATTTTAGTGAGTAATTACTTTAAATCTGGATGGAAATAAAAGTAGTGACATTGTATAAACTTATCGAAACGATGCCAAAGTGAATGTCTGCCATAATCAAAACTAAAATATTATACAGAGCGCAATATTTAATGCTTTTTAAATTACACACCATAACTGGCAAAAGAAATCCAATGCACATATTTCTCTATGATAAATGGTTTTGTTGAACCCAATAGCTCCTTTTTTTTTTTTTTTTTTTTTTGTATTGCCATTCGAAACGTAGATCTAAGATCGGAAACATGTACACATTGTTCTGGAGGTGTTTATTTTTGTTCTGATTATATAAGATCGTCTTGCAGTGAGCGAACTGGGCCAGCTGAATAGTGGTTAGATTAGCAATGACAGCTGCAGCGCTGCAATAAATAGAACAAGATATGGGTTGTTAAGAAATTACTGCATCCATGACTAAACGCAAAAAGTAAACAGTGGCACCTGTTGGTGAAGTCAGAAGTGTCAGAGTTTTTGGTTTTTAATAATTCCTGGTACAAAAGCCTCTATTCATTTGTGGACCTGGAGTCCTTGAGGTCAGGAGTCTGAAATGATCTAAAGTGTGACGGTGTTGACAGGACTTTACTGAGAGTTATACAACGCTACAAGCAGAAACAGCTTTTTTTCTGCTACTAGGGTGTTAAGTGAAAAATCCAACGGCTCATATTGTGGCTACTGGACTGCCCCTTAACTTCCTACGTGTTCATTGAAGCCCAGCTAATATATCTGTACCGCTTTAGTTGCAGTTATTCTGATTATTATTTTTATTTTTGTCACTTATTGACAACGTTCCTGAGCAGCAGGTTCAGCACTAGTCAGAGCCCAGCATGCAGCGACAGGTGAGATGCTGTAGATGTACCTTTAGGCCCGACGGGTCCAGGGTCTCCCTTCTCTCCCTGCATGCCGTCCAGCCCCTCGGATCCTTTTATTCCCTGAGGGCCTTGCATTCCCTTTTCTCCTGAAAGTCCTTCAACACAGTAATCAGAAAATCATATTATCCTGCAGCATTAGATGTCAAAGATTGTGTAGACAATAAAAAACGATAGAAGTACTGAAACAGGTGTATTTTAATGAAACCTCCATCGGTCACACACTTTAAAGACTGCTGTTTTTCAGGTATTTATAGAGCATTTGTCTTGTGTCATCCTTGTTTCATCAGTCCAGTTTTGACCTTCTCTTTTGGATTTCCGAGCTCTGCGTTTTAGTCAGCTTTACTGTAAGTCCTGTTTTATTTTGACAGAAGATTTCCTTGAACATCTTCATTCATTTTGTACCATCATACTACGGCATTAATTCAATGCCAAATGTAGTGTGAATCCAAAATTCAGAAGCAGAAACCAAAAACTCTCTAACCGGGAGTGAAATCACTTCTATCACTTTTCTTTTTCTCCATCGGTCCATAAATCCATTTCAGTTTTGAACTGTTTTTCGAATAGATCGGCACCGTGTCAATCTACTGTGGGGGAGGTGTGACATTCCAGAGATGTATATATATTTTTTGGCTTTAGAAATGATGGAGTGAAAAGAAAAGAAAAGAGAAGAAAAGAAAAGAGAAGTGCAACCTAAAACAATGATTCCACCCTCGTTTCGAGAAATGTATTTGTTGGTTACAGATTCTGGAATTTAGGCATCAGATTTTGTGTTTTGAATGAATTGATGCTGTATGATCCTGTTTGAAACTATGATCACTTGGTGTACCACCAGAAATCAAGATCAACAAAACCAGGCTGTCTCTGGAACAGCCGAATACTGAAGCAGGACAGCTAGAATCAGAGATAATTGGGACTACTGAGGTGATAATCAGCTGGATAACTGAGGTCCAGCTTACGGCTAGAGATGCTGTCTACATTAAATTAAAAAAAAAGTAAACTAATGTGTCTTGTGATCTGCTGACACTTCATTTATATGACGATCAGGTTGATATGATAATGAGAATATGAAAGATAATATTAAATGCTAATAATAATATTGAAGCTTACTGAACAACAGAGGAAAAGCACAAAATCATCAGTTGTGCAAAGTTGTAGGTTTCCTGTCATTTTAAGGATGCAGCTGTGCAGAGTAATACGTTATTACAAATAATATATTATTAAACAATATAACTTATCTTCTAATCTATATTGCATTTATTTGTTGAACAATAACTGTTTACAGTGGACATGACTAATGTGGGGTGAAGTATAAAATCGTAATCCTGTCCTATTGTGCCTCTGATATTGTGGTTTCCATGGTAACCTGATGCACACAGGCAACAGCTGAACTGTTAGATGTGCGAAGAGTTCATGTGTATTCAGATTCGATATTTGCTGTTTACCTTTAGCTGAGAATTTCCATTACGTTATTAATTCAACATGGATTTAGAGTTAAAAAGGTTGATTTCTGGCCGAGGTTCCAACAATCTCATAGTTTCAGGATTAAAAATAATGAATTAAAATTGTATTCTCATTAAACTGTCAAATGAAATCAAAGTGCAAATGCCCTGACGGACCTTTCAGGTTGAATTACTGAATCTCTGCCACTAAATCAACAGTCCTGCGTTTATTTAACAAGATCAGGTGTTTTCAGTTTGGTTAGATCGTGAGAAATCAACATTCAGCATCTTTTCTTGATTATATTTAAATGATCTTTCAACATGGTTTGAGCCAGTTGGGATTTAAACTTTACAAATATAATAATGGTGACATTATGATGATGATGAAAAGAATCTGTGAAGAATTTAAGACAGTTGAATCCAAAAATCTGTAAAGGTTATAAGTTTAGTTTAAGTTACCATGGTAATTCAGCCAGATTAGGACAGTCCCATTCATTACACTGGAAATCCAGACTTTAGGCCTGACTAACCCACTTTTCTGGATTTGTGGTAAAGTCCCATCATTCCTTTATATTAACTGCCCCACATGTGTTTATGCTGGCCGTTACTCTTGTCAGTATTTTTATATCCTTTCCTCCTCACTGGTTCCTCATGTCCAACTCTTGTCCTTGTTTCTTGCTGTGCTTCATGTGTTATTTATTCCCTGCGTTTGTTCTGCCAAGTTTTGTTTTTGATTTAAGTGGGGAATTCCTGCCCAGCAGCACCCTTGTTTGCTGTTTGGATCTCTCATTTGTATGTGAACCTGCATTTAGCTCTTCCATTTTACAACTCCACTTCAAATGGTAAAATCTTGCTCTACACAGTACATGCAGACCCATTCTGACGTGTTTTAGGTATGCTTGATAGTTTTTTTTTATTTTTTAGAGCTTCTAAAGTATTTATGCTTATGCTAACTTCAAAAGAGCTCAAGAAGAACAGTGGACGGTGCCTCATGTATGGTGGGGTAAAAAGGACAAAATTAAGATTACTGTGCAGTCAGTAGAGTCTGTGTTCCTGTTAAACCTAATGTAAGCAGCCAATGATAAGATGTAACCTCTTGTTAACACTCACTGGCCACTTTAATAGGTACATCTGCTATATCTGTTAAAGTAGTATGTGTTGTGATGCCATAGTACCTGTTCTGCCTCTGCCATTACCTAATTCTCTTAAATAAAACAAACTGAAAATTGACTTTGTGCTTCATTTATTTTAGAAAATGTTCTCCAACTGTGTGGAACAAAGTGAGAAAGTTTTGTTGATAGTAAACACACCTGAATGTTATAAATGATCGCGGTAATAACTTTCTGATTCCATGAAGTTAATATAACTTTTTCGAACATCACTGTGCTCTGATGTACTCGGATTACAATGTTGTGACTGCTCAGAAAATACAATGAAGTAATTAGGCCGAAAGTACGAGAGTCAGAAATACAAAATAAACTGATGATGGGTGATGTCATGTAATCCACTATGATTCACCGACCCATACAGAAAAGGACATCAATCAAAGTTTGGATGCAGGGCAAAAATTCTCTTTGGGTTCTGAGTTTTAGTCCCGCTAGATCGCTGCACAAGAGGAAAGACGTTGGCCAAATTCTGTTGGAGATGGAGCAACAGATGTGAAAATGGTGTAATCCAAATAAATTGTGTTAAATGTGGATAATGTTTTTTTTTTTTTTTTTAAGTTAGAAACACCAGCAGCTTTAAAAATAGCAATTGTAAGATCATTAATATGAACAATAACCTTTACTGCGTACTATACATAGTTTATAACCTTCATTATTACCTTGACGTTTAGGTTTTCAATTACATAAACATAATTAAGAGAAACGTAATACAACAGTGGAACAAAATAGAACAATGAATAATTAGTGCTTCAATCAATGAAACATATTCAGATAAACATTATACAATCAGTACTGTAAGTATCTACACTGATAACAGCTTATAAAGACTTTATGTTCAAACAGTAAATGAAACAGAAGTAATCATTTTAAACTTGTGTTTATTTTGTCTTTTGATGAGGCTATAACTGGGTCAGAGAGGATAAATCCCTCTGTCTCCATAGTTACGAGAAAATAAGTCAGAAAAAATGGTTTTATCTTTTTCAAAGTCATATTTATCAACAAACATTGTAAAACTTACCATATTAACAGTTGCACCTTGATTATAGAAAGTTCATCAATTTTAATCACTTAAAATGTATTAAATGGATTAAGAAATGACTACAAAACTGAAGTTGCTTGTAGTTACCATTCAACTTGAGCAACTATTAAGAATTTGTTTTTAAACTGCCTAAATGAAATTCTCTATTTGTTCATAATATTCTCTGAAAAAATGCCTGAAAGCATTTTGAATCCATTGTTCACTCAAAAAGTGTAAAAAGTACAAAGCATCCCCAACTATGATGAAATGTGTTGAAATGTGTATTTTCTTTGTTGTTCACAAAGATTTTCAAAATATGAGGAAACTATTCCTGATGTTTTCTTCTCACCGTTGCTGGTCCTCACTTTATTTAGAGTTGGACAAGTGCATCTTGCAGTTTCTCCAAAAGTTTGTTCTTTGTTAACATGTTCAAGCTCTACTTTCCATTTCATTTCCCTTAACAACATAGCCATCAAATAAAGTCATCTCACAATTTTACTACATTTACAGAAAAACAAAAACATTGCTAGAATATTTAGTCTCAGCTGGAAATCATCTCAAGCAAATGGTTCTAATATGTTTAGCCTTTGCAATAACGACGTGCATGTACCCACCTCTCAGGCCAGTCAACCCAGGGGTCCCAGGAGGCCCCAGTTGTCCAGTGTCACCCTTTTCTCCCTTTGGCCCTGGAGGTCCTGTGCAAAGAAGGAAACATCAGATTTCTAGTGTAAAGAATGCATATGCTGTTGTACAATCCAACTATTTCTGAAGCCAAGACTCTTCAGTTTTTTAATGCAATTATGTTAAAAGCCTCAAAACCAAAGGTGTGACCTGAACTAGAAGTCTGAAGGCCGGATTTATGTTGAGAGAAGTTGCTTCTGTGTTTGTTTGATATAAACAGACTGCCTTTATTATTTCAGTATGTTGGGCTGCTTTTTACTGAAGGCAGGCAAGAAACATGCAAATGACCACCTGAAAGGGACATAAGAGCAACAACTTCAGCTGCTGAAGATAATAAATGTAAATATATCAAGAAATGTTCGAGGTCACCACAGTTATTTATGGATTTAATCAACCACACAGAAGACCATAGATGCCAAATAAAGGTCAAACTGGGCTGACAGCTCGTGTTAGGATTCAGTCCAAGAATTTGTTGTACTTGGATTAGTCCAGAAAGAGAGAGAGAGTGAATGGGAAAGAAGCCAAAATGTGAGTGAAAATAGAGAAAGGTCTGCCCACAATGGGAACCACATGTTTAACAAGATGGACCACAGCAGAGCTTGCGGGAATGCTTAGAAATTCAGACTTGTTATTGTCCAGAGCCGGACCACCGGTTGGTATCCTTCAGAGCTTTAATTTGCAGGTTTTTAACGCTGACTGGCTTTGAGATACAGACCTGCCAGCTGTTACCTCCAACTGCTTCACAACTGTGCATGTTTAACTGGTAACAGCTGGTTGTGAAAAAGTCACAACAAGAGAACAGTCAAAACGTAAACACTTTCGTATTTCCATCCTTTTTGAGAGCACCATAGGCTGAGGAAAATTAGCCAATGTAATGACACTTATGGGTTTGATTAAAGGAGGTGCTACTTCTTTCTGCGCTCCAGCATCTTCATTGTGAGGGTTTATAAAAGCTCGTCAGTTGATAGGAATGAACAAGTCGATAGGACCGAAGCCATCTCATGATAATCAGATCAAATCTTTAACGTCTTTCCACCAGAACTTATCTTATGTGATGCTTCAGGCTTCTAGTGCTGCCTGGGTGTTTTAATGGCTCCGCTGTCTTTTTCAACTCAAAGTGACTACCACGCACTTCTTAAGATGCTGAAAGCTGCCATGGGTGGCAGACAGTGGTTTGCTTGATAACAGACATCACAAATATGAACCACAATTGCTGAGTCCTTTTACAGGGTCACGGGGGCCCGCTGGATACTATCCCAGCTCATTACAGGCAATAGACAGGTTGCCAGTCCATCACAGGGCTTGAACAGAAAAATCAGTTTTTAAAAATTTTACTATCATCACAAATGATAAATTTAAATAAATCAAGAAATAAAATCAATTTAACCTCCAGCCCTAGATAAGCCAAGAAACCGCAAAGAATATGGAAGAAGGGTTGAAGTGGAGCGGCCCAAGACTTGATCCTTGTGGGACTCCGTATGTCAAGCTATATTGAGAATGACTATACTGACTATTTAAGGTCTCTCCTCTACATATGATCTGAGCCACATAAACACAGTCCCTAAAAACCTCAACCCCCATTTCCAGTCTATCGAGGAGTATTTCACTTTCTGCTGAGTTCCTGAATAACTGTTCAAGCAAATGTCATTTAGAATCTTAATAAAAGCCTTTTCCATGCTTGGGTGTGATCAGAAGCCTGATCACAGTCACCAAAGATGTCATTCTTTTTCAAAGTTTTTAACTGGATTGAAGAGATATACAAACTCATAAAAATTGTAGTCCATTTACTAATGATAATAATACAATAGGAGTTCTGGATGTAACCAGTCGATCACAGCAGTTCGTGTCAGAAAGAGACAGATGCTAAAGCAGACTGTTTCAGATTGAATGATCAGAAATGCAATATACACAAAGTTTACATCCACACGGGCACATTTTTATCTGAAACCATTACATTTTTCTTCATGTCAGGATGTTGCAGCCTTCAGTGCAGTGTGTGTTTGTGTGCGTATGTGTGTTGGTGTGAGTGTGCTCTGTTCCAGGTCCACCCATCCTTCTGGCAGATCCTGTGAACCTGCAAGTAATCAACTCATCAACTGAGCAGTATTTCTGTTCCCAACCCTCCTTGCTTTCATAGCCAGATCATCCCGTCTACTATGAGGTAGTGTTGCCTGGCCATGCGCATCTGTGACATTATGTAAGCTTTGCATTTTAAGTAAGTCAGATTTCCTGTATTTAGATTCTCTGTGCACTGACTGCCATCTACCACCGATACAAGGACACCCCACCTGGGCACCCATCTGTCTCCCCTCTAACAAAATCTTTTCTTTCACCAGCTGCTCTACTCGGGACACTCAGCACTCAGGTACCATCTACCACTCAGCTCTTGTGGACCTTTTTTTTTTTTGATCTGAGCACGATAAACTGTGTCTCAACATTTTTGGTCCAGATTAAGAAAAACAGCATGGATGTCTGTCCCATGTGTTTACGTGGTGTGGTGTGGATGGAGATCTTTTCTGACACGGATATCAAGATAAACCACATCCTCATCAGCTAGTATGACTGTGGTTTTGTTTTTGTTTCAAAATGACAGTTTAAAATTAATACAGTCTAGTGTAACCTTCAGAGTTTGGAACATTAAGCACTGTAAATATCTTCCAGACCTCCAAACTATTGTTATTAACCTGTAAATGAGCAAGACGTGGTAGTTGGAGAAGGTAAGACACCGCTGGTTCTATCTGTTCTTTTCCTCTTTGTTAAGAAACCAGTTTAAAGTTAACTTCTAGTTTTGCTGCGTTCGCTGTCACTGAAAGTAATAAATCAAAACCTGAGAAGAAAAACAGACCCGAGCTAGTGTGAACTTATCAAATCCCCTCAAACTTTTGGTATTTCGGTCTTGTAGAGCACACGGTTCACCCTGGTGGCTGTGAAGAGTTTGTTTCAACAAGGCGTCACGTTACTAATCTCCTGGCTCTCATATTCACCTTCTGATAACTCTGCTGACAGTGTTTCAACAATAGCAAGCTGAGTGGCCTGTCCAGGACCGTTATGAAAACATCGGAAAGTGGAGCCAGGACCACAGCTTCAGAGGAGAGCTCAGGCGCCTCCATCCAGCATCCAGGATGTGGGACAAATCTGCTGCAGCGTGGAGCAACAGCTCGTCTTGTCTGGTCTGTCTCACTTGTGTGGTCCGGCACAAAGCAAAACTGTGACGTTTATGCTTAATGTATGACGACTGAGCCGTACAATTAACTTCAACATCACACGCCGCGAGGACAAATCAAGAGTAATGCTATTTTAAAGTACAGGATGCTGACTTGGGTCATTTTTGACTTTGTCTTCAGTTAAGAACAAACAATTCAATCCTCACAGCCCCCAAATTGTGATTAATATTGTTTTTTTGTGAACATTTAGAGAGAACATACAGCAACCTACGAGGACAAAGGGAATCATACTCCAATAATAAAAATGCAGCACATTAAAATAAAACCACTAAAACCTGTAAACAATTATCTATCTCAACATTTCAGGGCAAAGCGATGTTTTAATTCAAATTAGATTCTTTGTTTACTGTGAAGTCCATGAAGAGTGTCTGTTTAGTTTCTTATACGGAAACACAAGCTTGATCTTCACTATAGAACCATCACATCACAAGACCATGAGTCACTTCGCTACAACCGCAACGCACATCCTTCAACAAACGTGCGTGGGATTGTCTGGGGACGTGCACGAGCACGAGTACACGAGTACAACTTTCACAAAGGAGGGTGAAGGGAAAGGAGCGATGGAAAAGCGAAAAAGATTTTTTTTTTAAAATTGAAACTTAATGGCCTACATAACAAACACAAAATTCAGAAATGACTGTAGATAGGTCCTATTATTAATCCTTCATACCATCTCCATAGAAAATTATGCAGTCTAATTAGTTTTGTATAATGATTCATTTTTGGTATCCTGTGATTAAATTGAGGTGCACTACTTGGACTTCCTTGTAATGATGGTAATCACTCTGTTTTATTATTCGAGCAGATATTTAGTACTGGTCAACTTTACTGTTCACACTGGTATTTTTAAATTCACCCAAAATAGATAAACGGTAAAGATCACACTCTGACTGGATTGCATTTCTGATCCATAGGGTTTTTTTTTTTTTTTTGAGAGCTTTCACAGGAGTTCTGCTTGGGTTAAATATGTTTTTATAAACTAGCAGAGATGTCACAAGAAACATTTAAGCTATTAAAAAAAGTGACCACCACAAGGTACAGAAAATGATGAGTCTTTCTAAACTTCATACCATAATTTAACCTCCAACTCAGCTCCCAACTTAAGAAGAATAAAGTTAACCTGAAATCAAGAATTAAGTACACTATGTACAATACATTTGTATATCTTAGGTGTGCATTGTGTGTCATTAAACTGAATTTATTTGTTTTGCACTATAGTTTGTCTGTAAGATTGTTTGGATGAAAGCACTTGCACTTCTTTAAAACTACCAAGTGTGAACAGATAGATCTACAACACAATTTTACTACAAGGTCCATTTCATGGGTCCACATTTTCCGATAGTAATAATATCTTACTAAGGTCCACATGTTAGAGACTTTTTCAGCAAAACCAAACATCAACCTTTGGCGACACTGAGCTAAAGTACTGCTGTCAGATATAAATCTGCTTTATATGCCTGTTCACAACACAGCACAGCAGAGGAAATGTAAACCTTCAAAGAGACCTCTAAATTATATTAAAAGTGTAAGCTTTAAGATTTACACTCTAAAATATTTAAAAATGAATCAGATTATTGTACTTGAAGCAAAAAGAATAAAAAACTGTGTTGACACCATGTTGGACGCATAGATCCACTGAGCTGACGAAAGAGCCACTGGAAATACGGTGCTGATACCGGGGGGTGGTTAATAATGCTTAAAATAATGCTTTCAGACTTATTTGTCCTAAACACTGAACCTCAGAGGAGGAATCAACGCGAGACATGCGAGACTCACTGCTCATGACATGCCCTTAGTTTAAATGTTTTGATCGCATTCAGATGGATCACTTCGGCTTCAGCCGTCTGTCTAAAAAGGTTAAGATGTTTACTGAGGCAACACACAGTCACTTCGGTGTAGTTAACCCACTTGTAGTTGTATGCACATTTTAGCCTTCAAGAGCCTTGTCTTGACACGTAAAAAGTGAAATAAATAACATCTGTTCTGTGTTGAAACCGAGTGGCACATTTGATGAGACTCTGTGTTCAGTCCTTGCTCACACAGCTGCATTAACCCTTTATGGGACAGTCAACAAACTAATAGAAATGTTAAAACTTCAACTCTAGAGGCTTATTGGAGAATATTCAATGACCTCTACTAACATTGTAACTTTTTTGTAATAACCATAGCATGTAGTTCTACTGAAGTTACCGGATATGGTCACTTGTCCAGTAAAGGGTTAACCCGTCATGGGTGCTTCTTCTGACGTGCCCTCCGTCACACCCTAAACAACCAATCAAGTGTCGACCTTTTCGCTCCATATATGAGCAGCGTACTTTGAAAATGCAACTGCTGTTGGGCTGCAGTGTGATTGGCTGACAGAAATGTTGATGCAACAACGGGTCCGAAGCAACACAAGGAACCAACGGTCGGCTTGGCAACGCATGATGCCACTCCACTTGAAGTGGATGGACGGCGATGCACAGGACGTGTCCAACGCTGCTGTGTGAACGTCCCGTTGGACAAACCAAAAGGAGACACACTTATTAAATCCACGGCACTAATAGAGACCTGAAACGTTACACACTGCACTCACATGACTCTGAAAGAAGAACTGAACATGTGAAATTATTAATAACTTAATCAGAAAAGGCCAAAATATGAGCTATGAACTTTATAAAACTTAAACGAATTTGTGATCAAAATCATTTGATACTTTGCCCTTTTCAATTCCATGGAAATATAAATGCATAACTGGGAATTTTGTCATCAAAAATACCTTTTTACTACTATTTAAAAAGCTTTTAATACAACAAGCAGCATGCGTGGCATTGAGATCATATTGAGCTAAAGGTGAATTAAAGATAAAAGGGCTGCGTAAGAAAAA
>JAOWBL010025747.1:0-31666 GCA_028564865.1 Zenarchopterus dispar
TCCACGGCCAGGACGAAAACCACACTGCTCCTCCTGGATCCGAGATTCGACCATCCGGCGGACCCTCCTCTCCAGCAGAGAAAGTCTCTGACTGAAAACATTTTTTTCTTAAATCAATACCTTGTGTAGAAGATGTGCAGAATGTCCTAATGTTTAGTGGTTTGTGCAATATTTTTCTTTCTGCAATCAGCTCCAAGAGCTCCAGAGTAGGTCGGAGTCAATTTCCTTTATCAGTTTGTTCTTTAAAGTCGCCAACTCTGATGCTCCAACAGGTGACTGCAACTAAATCTCTCCACCGCAGATTTATGGAGGATATGCAACAGCTTGCACCAAATGCTGAAGGACCTGAGGTTCCTCTGGAAGTGCAGTCTGGTCTCCAGGTGAACCGTGGGGTGTCTGAGCTTTCAGACATACCGAGTGTTGGCAATTTCATGATTTTACTGACAAAATACAGTAAAGCAGTAAAATTTAGGCAGACCCTTCATAGTGACATGAAATAACTAGCTACATTTTTTTTTTCAACTATTAAATTTAAAGGGCCATCACAAAAGTTTACTGTCATGTTTTGAGGTAAGGTTTTTTTGGGAAAAAAAAAACAAAATCATGTACAAAAACAAAATGATGGAGAACTAAAAGAGAACTATATTTCAATTTGTTTCAGCAAAAGTAATAAATTAGAGCACAATTTCCAAAGCATTCACTGCGCTACTTAACATGGCTCGAACTGACATGATGGAAAACATTTCATAAGACTCATCCCTCACAGTGTGACATGCAAAAAAACCTCACACAGTTGCTGCTGTTGAGTGGTCTAAAAGGTGCCTTTGAAAGGGAATGATTATAGAAAAGAATCAGAACTGAGGCAGCCATTTTATGGCTCCAAAAATAACAAATCACACATTTCTAATATTTTCACTTAGTGGCACAAAACCAGACGTGCTGAGCTTAGGCCTTCAGAGAAACGATTACTGGCAATCACTTAAGCCAAGTGCAAACTGGTCTGATTTCTGTGCAACAGGAAATCAGGTTTGTTCAGCTGAATTACATTAAATAGACATAGTGAGCGAACCACAGATTGGCTATAAGGGATTTTCATACCCGACTGTGACGCAATAAGAACAAAAACAGGGGTAAACTGTGTACAGGCTGATAGATGTGTTTGATAGGATCTTATAAGATTAGAATCAGATTTGAAATGATCTTGACTGCAGCTTTTTGTCCCGTCCACGACTGCAGCCTTCTCTTGTCTACCGTTCAGGCAGTGAACCGACTCTTTCAACACTAAAAGAGAGTTTATGTTGGCAAACCTTTTCAAGGAAACTTACTGAACAATCTTGTAATTTAATAAGACACGGAAACCAAGCAGCTTTTCCTGGATATTCTGCCCTGCATTCTGTGTAATCTCTGCACTTGAGCCCACTGAGAAGATGAAGGACTATCAGTGTGGATGATGAGTGACACAAGGCTGTGGACGGCAGAGTTAATGGTTTGTTGGGGACTATAATGCACTTTTCTGTTTGCAGGCGCCCTGACTGACATCGGACTGTGTCTGCTGGTCTCGAAGATGCACTGCAGACTGACATGCATTCAGTCCACTCTAAGCAGGAGAGACACATTTGACCTTTCAGCAAATGCCAGGCCGCAACACTGATGGACATCTCTAGCGATTTAACAATAGGAACAAAGCAAAACAAAACGCAAGGGAAATTTACTGCTAACATTTACCTGCAAATCAGTCTAACTTCTGCTCTCCACAGCAGAATATATGCAGAAAATGACCATACCTTCTCACCTCAAGTTCTCACTTCTTGATTTAAAAGTCCTGCCAAAGTTCCCTGCTTCACTCACTTCCACAAATACAGGAAAGTACTCTTGCACATACCCCTAAAGTGCTCTTAACTCAGCTTCTAAAAGACATCCTCACTTCAAAATATACAAGTGTACTGTTCCTCTTCACTGTCAAGTTTTCACTTGTTGTTGAGTCACAGTGCTCTCATGGCCAGTCTTTATGGCTCATAGTCTTGTTATATTTTCCCATGCGAGCCAGAAATAATTCCTTCACAGTCGTCTTTCGAGGGTTTGCCTCTCTCTCTCCCCGCCGCCATCTCTCTTTGTGTTCCTCTTCCTGCGCTGCCACTGAGAGAGATAAAAGTCAAATGAAACCCCAGCTTCGCCGCTTCGCCTGTCTATCGAGGCATAAAGCACCTCTCTGTGGATCTCTCTCAGTGTGCTCTGGCCCTGATTGCAGCTGGCATTGTCAGTGATAATCACATCATTTAGATGCAGCATGTCCTCTTCCCCATTTGCAAGTCTAAGCTCAAAATATTCAAGATACAGAGTCAACTGTGATGCAGTGCCATCGAGCAAAGTGCTTACCATTACCGAGACCTCTGGACCGAGGGTCAGGGAAGGATGCCAATATCAAATAAATAAATATAGACATATGTAAAAAAAAAAAAAAAAATTTTTTTAAATGGATTCTGGACTGGTTTCTGTAATTACTGGCTTTGACGACAGCATACAGGAAACTCATGCTTAGAGAAGCTAAGTTTAGAAGATAACTGGCTAAAAATTGTTCAGTTTCCTTGGAAGTTTGAAAAAATAAACTCCAGACTGCAAACTTGGTGGCTCAGAGTCTGATGCAGGAAATCTGATATAATCAGGACAACAAGTCTGTCTAGACGACACGGTTGATCTTTCACCCTTAAAATTGCTTTTAAATCAAAGGAAATCCCCATAAGAGAACTAAAATGTTAATTCTTTGTCTTCTAAATTGTAATGCCTAATATGCAGAAATATTTTACTTGCAGTGGTTGAAGTACACATGCCAAAAATATATATATATATATTTTCCATTTTACAGTAAATTTTTCAGTCTTTGTTTTGCATTTTTAAGCCCAGGGATGATGTAAAGTTTTAGGCCACAACGCCAAGACAATCAGATGAAAGACAATAAATGCAAATCAAAACCAAGGGGAATTATAAAGTAAGGTAGAAATCCTTTAAACTCACTTTAATGAGCAAGTATGTCTCATAAATCGTACATTGAGAAGTCTTAATAAACATCTCTGGCATTGTGGGTTTGTCACTATGGGACTGTGTTTACATTAGAAACTGGAGTTGGTGAAGAAAATCAATGACACTCTCATCCATCATCTTTCAATTTACTGCTTAAATGTATATGGGAATGCTAATAAAAATCCTTTTTGTTCTTACAAGGTCTTAAAATTAGATAATGCAACATCAGAAGTACCAGAAGAGACATCTTACAAGATTCATGATCAATTTGACAAAATCTAAGCCAGAATGCAGAAGAATCGCTTCCATGGGAGTTTAGCGGGCAAATAGCAGCCAGATACTGTTAATCATATACTTTATTAAATAGTCATCAGTGATCACCTCAATAAAAGCAGACGTTTGGCCGTTTTCTGGTCTGAAGAATTAAGACATTTGCTAACACAATGCTAGGGAGGAAAGACATCAGCAATGATGGTAGTGAGCCAACTGTTGCTGCTCTGGTTGTGAAGGATGTAAATCCATTTCCAAACAACAGCAGTTCATTTTTCTACAATGAGAATAATTATTTATTATTTATATGCAACTTACAATTACGACCATAAATGCCTCTGTAAACAAAAGTATTCTCGAGTCAAATATAAAGGACATCTGTCCAACAGCTGAAATTAGCTCCTGCTAACTTGGAACGACGAATCCAGGAAGACCAGCAAGTCTACATAAGAATGGATGGAGCGATGGCCCACAGACTTCAACGAACTAAAGAAAAGTTGTAAAAGTGAGTGGGCCAAAGAAATGAAAACTAAAAACATTATACAGAAAACCATTATTTCAAGTTGTTTAAGGTGGGCATGAACGCTGTTTTCTTAATGGAGCGTACAGTAATTGGTTTTTCACAAACTGCTTCTGCACTTTAGCTCACTGTTTAACTTAATTCATATGTGTGTTTCTAATTGTGAAACTGGAAGAATTAACACAGAGATGAGAAATAAAAATCTAAAACTGAAAAAATGACTTTGATAGAAAATTAGCAGAACTTTAAAAATGTATCACAAGTGAGCAAACAGACAGGATCAATAATAACTGCACTGGAGTTCACGAGTTCGTACAGGTGAACTTATTTGTACACTTAATAAACTCTTCATTGAGATTCTCACTCTCCTGCAAGTTTTAACAAAACCAGCAATTAATAACCTTTTTCACACTTAAAAAAAAAAGATAAGTGCACAATTAGGAAAAAAAAAAATTGGCATCTGCATATCAACTAAATGTCAGTGATGCATGGATTTATCCCAAATCTTGCACTTTGAAACAGTGGAGTGAGTTTCAGGAAAAAAGGTCACTAATTATCGCTCTCAGCAGTCTAATAGTTACGACACAGAATTGAGCCTCATTTACCTATTCTGTTAAAAATAATTAAATAATGCCGCGACATTAGAGCCAATTAAGATGAAACTGTCATTAGTGTTATCTGTTTATGAGCTAAAGCAAAGTCTCCATGTCAGCTGTTGAACAAAACTACACTGCATTATTTCAGCGATACTAATGTTAAATGTTTTTTTTTTCAAACAATTAATGTATTACAATATGAGAAGAAGGGTATTGTTGCAAAAAGCTGCACAAACAAACACTTTTTGAAAGCCTTCTCCCTCCTCTGAATCTGAAAATATGACTTTGTGTCTGCTAGCTGATTTTATCGAAGTAAGTTTTCAGGACATGGCGGTAGTTTTTTTCTACTAGGTCACTGCTGATTAATGGGAGTAATTGAAAACAGATTGAATATCTTTAGTACCAGTGTGTATTTTCACTCAAAGTTCATTATCGCTTTTCTTTCAATTTATTTTACTTTATTATTACTTTTGTTTAAAATCCTTTCAGCCAATCACAGTTTGGTGTTAAACCCAGGCTGCAGCTGCCCAAACAATGTTGTGATGATCTATTTGTGAAGAAACTCTTGAACAAATGTGTAAGTTGTTATTACCACTCTCTCTGTAAACTTTTAGAGCTGGTCACTGAAAAAAAACCCCAGCATAGTGACTTTAATGAAAGAGCCAAATCTTTGACTTACTATCCTTGTAGTGTAACAAATCTGTATAAAATATGGAGATAACCACTCTGAGTTCACCCTTAGGTTGTTGTTTTGATGGCTCAAGTTCAGCCTTTTACCCAACACTATCTGGGGTCATGACTGGGGGGGGGTGATGCCAGTGATGTTAGCCTGATAGATCAGGCCCACATCTAGGAAGATGAAGGGTCTGAAAACGACTGTCTCGGTGCCAACAGATTCTTTTGAAACTGTCTGTGCACACAGTTGGTCAACGGTAGTGTGTGTTGTGGAGAGATGCCAATGGAAATAATTATCATTTTTGCAAGCAGAATTTGAGAATTATCAAATATCTCAAACAAATATCTTCAAAAAACTTGGGAAAACAAAGTATTTCTGAAAGACTTTTGCATATTGAATTGACAGAAGTAAAAAAAAAAAAAAAAAACACCAGGAAAGTCAAAAAGAATTTGTCGTCTTTTAATAAGACAGGAGCATGATTTGCTTGTGTATTGGAGATGGATGGAGGATGAGAAAGACGGGAAAGCCTCCACAGCAGGAACCTTGTCCGATTAGTCTGATAAAAGAGACCACAAAGTCTACTCCGCCCAAGACACCCATGGCTTTGAAGAAGTATTGCTACAACCCTCCAAGTCCTGGTAGAGCTAACATTAAAGTTCAACAGAGTATTGCGGAGGTAAGTTTGTCGTAATACCATGCGTTTTAACATCCTGTAATAGTATACACATGGGCCGGCTACGAGGAAACATTGTCTAAAAGCATCTCAGCAGCCTACAGATACCCCGGGTGTAACAACAGTAACGTGATGTGTAGCCTGCTCTTAATATGGTGATTTTGGAGTTTTGTTATGCTCTTTGCCATGCTAAGTCATGCTCAACCATCCAGTTAGTTGGCAGTTTTGCACAAACGCTGGCTAATCTTGGGTACCCTTGTTGAATCTTGGTTGTCCTAATTTTTAGCTCTTAAAGTCAGATGTGGGCTCCTCCATACTATATATTAACAACATGGCACCACAGTGTCAATATAGACTAGACTAAGGACATTATCCTAAATATAATTGCACAAATCATGACCACAGTAAAACCATTTCACATTAAAACTTCGTTAATATTCTTTAATATTCTTTCGGTGTCATGAGTCAGGAAGTGCAGGACATGAGGATGGCAGCGGTGCAAACAAAATGGTTTAATTAAACAAAAGAGGTACACCAACAGACCTCCAACAAAAACTCAAAAAACCTTCTCCACAGGAAAAACAAATCAGGGAAAGAAACAGTGTGAAGCAGCAGGGAGGAAGGGAAAGACAAGACAAGATATACTAACAGGACTGACAAGACACAGGTGCAAACAATCAGGGCAACTCAGAACAAGGGAAGTCAAACTCTGGATACAGGCTTTCAAAATAAAACAGGAACTAATCAAAAAACCAAAACCACGACATTCAGGTCACCACCAAACATCCCTCAAAGAAGCTGTGTGATTCAGAGGAGGGACTGATGGGGAAAATGATCAACAACAAAAAAAGGAAGACGGGAAGCCAAATTGGTCATGAATAATAAAGACCTTTTGGAGGAAGTAAAGCTCATAAGCCTTGCGCTAACTGAAAGTCATTGATCTACCACAATTAAATTTCATACTGTGGATGTCATGACTCGATGATCTGAAGTCCTTCTCATTTACCAGCCTTGAGTCAGATCTCCAGCAAAAATCATGTACCTGCAAGGCAAATTTAAACATGCTAGTGGTACGTTTAGATTTCTCGGCTATAGTTCTGCCTTATTGTCTTCACATTCAATCAAAAAGACATTTTTTGCTTTTGATCAGAGAACATACCATACCATACTGTTTGTATATGCTAAATATACTACTTCTTTCTTTCTTCTCTTCTTTTCGACTGTTCACTTCAGCTGTCGCCACAGCGAATCATCCACCTCCACCTAATCCTATCCTCTGCATCCTCTTCTGTCACAGCAACTAACTTCATGTCCCCTTGCACTACATCCATTAATTACCCCGTTGGTCTTCCTCTAGATCTCCTTCCTGGCACTTCGAACCTCATCATCCTTTTACATGTCCAAACCATCTCAGTCTGGCCTCTCTGGCTGCTCATTCCTGATCCCATCCCTACTAGTCAGCTACTGTACTATGCTAACTATCTACAAAGGTAGGTCATTCACTGCTCATTAGAAAGAATGCTTTTAATTCATTTTCAACATTGGCTTCACTTTTCAGACCTTGAACAGATCTTTCACATTTTCATACAGAGTTCATCTCTGGTGGGTCAGATTGCCTAATAATACCCACATTTAACACAACAAATAAAGTAAATACTTACAAGGGCTTGTCTCAGATATTAATTTATCTACCTGTTGGTCGTAACCAAACTGCTCAGCCTGTCAGATAATAACATGTTGCTATTAATGTAAATCTACACTGACTGTTTTAGCACAAAGTTCTTTTGCTCATTGCGGCAGGTTTTTTGCTTCACATCAGCAGCTTCCTGTTTCATTGCTGCCCCTTTTCATTACTTTCCTTTCCAATGAAGTTTTTTGTTGTAGTCATTCTCACAGTTTACACCGGCCATTAAGAGATGCTTCCCAAAGCACTTTCAATGAGTTACTGAGAACACGATCTCCAGTTTTGTGTCAAAAAAAGAATAAAGAACTTGTACAAGATGCAACAACATTTCCCGCCATATGATCAAACTGCACAGAATATGTGAATGATTTAATCCCCAGTGGTATGATGAATGTGTGGGGCAGATGTAGGCTGGGGCCTAATAATAAGCATAAATGCATATTTCAGGTTTTTTTTTGTCTTCTATACAGTGTTGCAGAACTCATCCTGACCACATTCATCAATGGCCTGCGGGATCCCCTATCAGGCAAACAGGATTGGAACCAGACCAAGGGTGAAATCTGGTATTGTGCTCAGGGTTGGTCTTATCCGCTCGCTGTTAACTAGCAGTCAAAGAGTCCATCACTAGCAGCCGTTCTGTTATCTCAGCGACCCAGGCTACACCAGCAGAATGCTGCAGCAGCTGATTTGGTGTCAGGCCAAAGTATGAGTGTCTGTGCATGTGCGTTTTTGAGCCTTTTCTCTTTCATTACAAAACAATAAAGCATCATCAGCGGATGACAACAATACAACCAAAACATCTAGTGGAGCTTAGTTCACTTGTTTTGGGTTTAATTTGATGAACTCACTAATTTATATATTTTTTTAAAAAGCATTTGCAACTTTAAAACTTACTCTGACCTGGTGCTTTTACATCTTACATCAACTTTGTTCTCCTTAAGTTTCGAAAGGAAACAACATTTCACAAAAAACAGCAGCAAATAAAACAAAATGGTTAGCATGTGACTAACTTAGCTGTGCTTTAAATTTATACTACTTAAACCACAATGACTGAGTTTAACCCACAGCTGCGCCCAGCTGAACACGAGTGCAACCACGAGCTCAGCTGAGTTTCAAATAAACTGTCTGGAAACTCCAACTATGCACAAAGCAGAACTTCGGTTCTGTGCGCTTCAGTTTTCAGATTTAGTCTTAAACATCAGTACAGCTTACATGCAATTAATAGCTTTATTTCTGTTTATATTTCATAGAATGTGTCTGCATGGGAATAAATGAGGGAAAATATTAACCAAATTAGTGTGTAAGGTGAGATACACATAATAATAGATTATATTTATAAAGTACTTTTTTTTCAAAACAAATCTGTCCTACAAGATTAAAAGGAATAAACACACATGTATACGTATGCACACGCACGCACACACACACACACACATCTACATATAAAACAAAAGCAAACAGGGAGCAGTTCATTAAAAGGCTTTCTTGAAGAAGTTGGTCTTCAAGGTCATTTTCAAAGACGCCACTGTCTGTGGTGCCTTCAGATGTTCAGGAAGGGATGTCCACAGGTGGGGGGCAGCTGCGAAGAAAGCTCGATCTCCCGCAGTTTAGTTCTGGGGGTATGGAGGAGGCTGCTATTCCAGAACGGAGGTTGTGAGATGACTTTTGCCGAGTGATGAGTTCTTTGAGGTAGATCGCGGCATTGTTATGAATGCACTCGTGAGTCAGAGGAGCAAATTCGTTGTGAATTCTGGAGGCTGTGATGTGACCATGTTTATGCACTCACATACGGATCTGCTGTTGTTCAAACTCTAATTTCATTAAAGAAATTACATCTAGTAGTTGATGTTATATATTTTTTAATCATATAGCGATTGAGGTGACTTTCGACTATTGGATGAATCACAAACACCAACAAAATGAAACGGAGTTGAAGGGGTAATGGGACTTTTTACAATATGTTACATTGATGTTAAACACCGGTTTCAATTCAAAACTTCAGCAAAGTCAGCAACAAACCAGCTGGCCCAACAGTTATTATGATCTCTGGAATGCTGTCGTTTTTAGACTCTCAGGCACATCATTGTTGAATTTTTCTGAATTTTTTTTTCTAAAATATTTCTCAAATTCTTGATGAGTATTTCTGAAAGAAAAACATCACCAGATTCTCACCCGGTGGAGGGCGTCATGATGCAGCCTCCACGATCGACGGTCATCCTGCAGCCGCAGCCACGCTCTGGAGTGTCGTGGTTCATACCAAAGTTGTGTCCCAGCTCGTGTGCCAAAGTCACGGCTGCACCCAGTGGGTTCTCAGAGTGATCCTGGTCAAAATGATGCACCCAGAATGTTAGTTACACAGTTTTTTTTGACTCATTTTACTGTGCTTTGAAAAAAGGAAAATACAAACATAAATCAAGACAGCTTTTAAACAGTGGTTCAGTAGCTGTTCGACATGACCCCCCCTCATCCTTCTTATACTATTTATTCTCTTCATGGAGGCTGGACTCATCAACCATTTCACCACCCCTGCAGACCAAATCATACCTGCTGCCAGTAGAGACATCTGCTGCACAAAGCTGCATAAACTACTCCCCATATGACTTCATTGATAAGCAAGACAACTGCCCTTTACCTGGCACTTAGAGAGGGCCATTTCACTTTCAAGTAGTTTTACAGACAGAGAGACTTGGAAAAAGCAGCGCGACTGACAAATTAAATCAGTCTGGTCCATGTGTGTCAAGGTGAGACAAGAAATGGGACAAAAGCTGTAGGACATGGTGGAAGATACTAATTTTGGCTCGTAAAATGAGACACAGTGGTTTCATGTCTCTTATGTAAATAACGAGGAAATTTTAATTGAGCAAGTAAGAACATACTCTATATGTTTCTCTACTGTAGTTTTCTGCCACATATGTGAGAAAATCACATGCTTCTTTTGTAAGCAAGGTCATCAGTCCAAGTTGAGGACAAGCTGAGCCACTTCCTGCTCTGATAAAAGAGTGGTGTCCTGGGAGCTGCACCCTGCCTTTTAACAGGAAGGATGGGAAAACCCTGCGTTATCACTACCATGTTTATCAGTGTGGAGTGCTTCTGCAATTTATGTCCTATATTCAAAGCCGAGACCTCAAAACTAAAAGCAATATCAGTGTAAATGGAAACAGCTCTTGGTAGTTACAGCGATTGCTCTGAAGCATTGTTTTGAAGGGAAGAAATTGATGTGTTGGTTACAGCTGAGATGTGCTTTGATAGCCTTTCTGATGTGACTTCCAGCCATGTGACAAACCACGCAGCGAAACAGAAATAAGACCCACGATGAAAGGCTAAATAACCAAAATACAAGATTTGGGTCAGAACACATGGTTGAGTGTGGTTTGAGAAACAGATCATCTCCTCTGACCGCCCTCTCACTGCTTATGTGACTCTTTAATCGCGATCCAGACCATCTGCTCTAGGCAAGGATCGGAAGAGACAAACATCTGTAGAAGCCTCAGCACAGCAGCAGCCAGCAGAAAACACATCTATTATGGGGAGATAAACATCTGGGCTCTGGCGTAATGGTATTGGACTAATGACCACTTTGTGATTTGACGTGGGGTGTCAAGTGCTATAACAGGCAGCTCATTTACTCTGTGTTGTGATTCTGTGCTGGGCGTGATGCACAGCTGGGCATAAAAATGAATCATATGTATGCTTTTTATTGAGCTGGAATACACACTCTACAATGTTCAATAAAGACTTAAATATGGCTGAACTCAATAGCTGTGACCCTTGATTTACCCAGTTGCCCCCGCCAATCCGTTTACCCCACCTTGGAGAAGCAGAGCTCCGTCCGGGAGGGCGCAAATAATCTCGACACACATTCAACCCACATTAGACAGCTGCCAGCATGGCTCTCACTACATGACTGCAAGGCATCACATGAAACAGTGCGTGTATGTGCGTCTTTAGAGCAAATCTTCGGAGAATATATTATTGCAAATTTTTTTATAGTCCACGTGCATGTTTGTGGTAATGTTAAGGGAGTGCCTGCACAAAGAGCATTATATTATTAAGTATGGCTTCCTGGCAGACTTGCCAGTGAGTGTCCTTCCAGCAAACAACGAACACCTTCCCCATGTAAATCACGTCTGGACTGTGTTAGCGTGCTCGATCTGGACAATGTCCACGCTGATATAATAAAGCTACACGGAGGGAGGGAAGGGTGGAGGCATGATGGGAGGAGTGAGAAGGGTTGATACTCACCATGACAATGCCTCCTGACTGCTCCACGGTGCACATGCTCATAATGGGCGCCATGCCAATGGTGGTGCCCTGGAAGTAAACCCCACTGCAAAAGACAGAAGCAGGGAATTAAAATGCTGAAGGTGTGAAAGCGATGATTGTAGTAGCGCTGTGCATGCTTTACAGTGTATGCATTTATTAAAGCAGCTGCTTATGTAAAAAAAAGTCATATCTAACTTTCTGAAATACAAATTGTGACATGATTGCATAAAAGAATAACAGGAAAAGGATCTTTCTACAGTGAGAGATTTGCAAGGGAAAACAGGCTACACAGAAAATAGATATAAGATTTTCTTTCTTTAATAATATGCAGCTGGTTTAAATGCACAAAAGCAAAAAAAGACTTCTCCTGTGAAGCGCTTTTGCAGGGGACTGCAGGTAGTTTGATACACCATGACTAAACTATTCACATGAAGTTATTTTTCCAAGTCAATCAAGGAGAAAGTTCAATGTTCAAAATGTCATGGAGGTTTTCTTGTTTCGGAGGGCATTGCATTCCTCAAGTAAAGCCATTTTACATTTACAGACACATGCTGAATTAAAAACAGCCTGAAGTTTATGACAAGATGGTAAGGAGTGTAAATGTTTGTTATATATCACAATTTTCAAAGCAGTTTGAAGTCAGAGCAGAATATGTTTTGTGATAATTGACCTACATCAAAAACAAACTGCTACTTTAAGCCTCTGACATGATTCGGAAATGTCATACATAACTATTAATCCAGTTTCATGTGAGCAGAGGACATGGACTCTCCTCCTTTTGAATCTATTGACAGCAGTTTGCGTCACATTTGGCAGTCGACTTGTCCAAGCAGACCTTTATATACATTTTCTGTCAACATACTGAGTTAAAGTTGCCTCAGTTTGTCTTCAGGACCCTAACTACACTATCACCCAAGTGGAAGGACAGTTTCTGAGTCCTTTGGGACGAAAACATCAAATTACTTTTGATGAGTGTAAACAAATATTTAACCTTACTCAAGACTTCTTTGATTCACATCATTTTGGCCCCTAACAAATGTTTGCACTCCTTACCATCTAGTAACAGACCTGGGGTTGTGTTGCAATAAGGTTATACAGTTATGTGCAGTTGTGTTACTGTTATTTAGGTCTAAAGTGGATCCATTTCTGTCCTTTATTTGTGGTGTAACAAGTGTGGTAAGTCACACCAGTATCAATAATGCGACAGTGTCTTTTCCATCAAAACCAATTCTGTTCAGACTGGTCTGACACTTGTTGTTACTGATTGAATCAGAGGACGGTTTTCAGCTGAAACCTAAAAAAAAAAAAAAAAAAAAAAAAAAGCCAAAAGCTCAATTTGTTGGCTCAGTTTCCCGTGTCAAATCAAATGTCCACCTTATAAGCTGAGCATTGTCGTGGGGTTTCTGGGGCAGCAGTTTCACTTTCCTCCAGTCCAGGAACTCGTGCAAGGTGGTGAAGGGATCTTGAGTGATGGGACATTTGTCGGCATCGCTCCACACCTCTAAGCCCACCAGAGCCACCCGGATGTTCAGGGCCCTATAGAACTGAACAGGAGCGTGTTGACAAGCAAAGAGCGTCAGGATGGACTGAGATGCTGGGGGATTTATAAAGTTTTGATTACACAAATGTTCTAAAGAGCTTCAAACAAATAATTGAGGCATTATGGAAGGCTTTTTCAGCATGTCATGTTTCTCACATGGCATGTGTTTTCCATTTCTACATCTACCCTTCCCTAAATTAAATATATCTGTCTTTGTCTTCTACTACGAAAACACTCCATCCCTGGCTAACATCTAAGGCTTGAGAGGGAAGATAATGTAACACACAGTTATCCCCTCAATCTCTGCTCCCAACGACATTTCTCTTTCCAAAAAAAAGTGATTTATCCCACCTTCAGAATGAAGAATCTTTTTTTTTTTACCTTGTCCACATAATTTGCTATCTCTGCCAGTCTCTGTTTCACTTTCTCCAAGTCCCTTCCTTGTTTCTGAAACTGAGAACAAAATTGCATGTTATCAGTGAATGCCATGGGAATTTGTGCACAGCGGGTTTTCAAGGAGACATATTTGAGACAATCATGTTCCAAACTAAAAACTGTCAAACACAACAGGACCCACCGAAAGACTGTATTTTGGATGAATGTCAGCTTGAAACATTTACAGACAATATGTTTTTCTGCGTGTCAGGCAGGCTGTCAAGCTGTGACCATCTGCATCTAGAAAAATCGACTGCAGGGAGCAGGTGTATTGGCAAATTTGACAGGCTGCAAAGCTTTGAATCTAAATCCCAGCAAAGTCAGACCGTGAACACCCACTCTGTTGTGTGTCCACCTGCATTGATGCTGCACTTCAAATCTGAGCATCGCAACATACTTGATCTCTTATTTCATTTCCTAATTTTCCATTCAGGTCGGTGTTACTAGCAGAGCGTTGTCAGGAGGAAAACCTCCAATGCGCTCCTTGTTGCTTTAGGTCAACCCTTCTGTAAAAGCGTGGCTTTTTCCTGTTTCTGGTCTGCTCAGCTGGAGGAAAGGAAACAGAACTTCCTGTCAGAAAAAAAAACTGCTGCCACAGATCAGCAGTGGTTTTTGCACAATCACCTTATTTTATAGCTCCAGTAAGACCTGCTCTATTGTAACTGAAGCTTACTGTTTTTTTCTGCATCTACCATGAGTAGATGCAGAAAAGTTCATCATGCCTGTTGTTAAAAAAAAACAAACTGTATTTGGGATTGAAAGAAAAGCAGATGGGTTACCTCTCTGTTGTCTGCTACAATGATCAGCTCAACGTATTTGGTCGTCTTCTGAGTGTGCCTTTTGTGCTGTGGTAAAAACAGAAAACAAGTTCGAAGTTAGAGATGGAGTGGAATCTGACTTCTGAGGATCCTTTTTCTCTATTTGATCCTCTCAGAGATCTAGACATTGTTTCATCTTTCATCGCTTCTCACAGGTCTACATTAAAAGCCTAAGATGAAGTCTTTCAAAGCTCCACTGCCTTAAAAAAAGGCCCTACAGTTTTTTGTTTGTTTGTTTGTTTTTCACCTTTTTGCCAAGAAGGACCTGAGGAGAGTGAGACCAGTCTAACGTTTGTAAAGTTAATATGAAGCTAGGCAGCTGGTAAAAACGAGTTAAGGACAAATGCAGGAAAATGTAGCTGGGTATCAGACCTTGAACTTCCCTGGTAATGTTATTTTAAGTGCACAAGAGGGTTTGGTTCCCCAAAGTGTGTTGGGAGACACACAGATAATTTATCAGTGCAGAAAGCTCAACACTTTTCATATTAACGGTCATCTTTGCTGCTCTGCAGATACGGAGGGACCACAGGATGTATGTACTGTAAATGATGGGTGCAGTCATGTGGTGTTAAGTCAAGAAACCTATGAAGAAGTGCTTTCAAGTGCAAAATATCTGATAGGCTCTGAGCTCTAAAACATATCTAGTTTCAACAGACTTCTTTTCCAAAGCATCAACTTCTTTTCCTGCATTTCCCCCAGAAGCCATTATGATGTCATTAGCTCGAATCAATATGTCTGATCAGTACCGTGGTCCTATTAAAAATGAGTCAATAATTAAAAAGTGATTACACCTCAGTGTTATATGTTTTTGTCCAAGTATCACTCACCAGGCCACACAGTGGTGCATTTAGGTCCACTTCTGACAACAAAGAGACCACTCCAGTGACAACTGAAAGCTGCACTTTTACAAATCAATCAGATCATAGTTTCTATGTCCACCTCTTATAAACAGCTTATGGGAGCGGCCAAAATCACTCTTCAGCAAGTAGGAGGAGGAGGATACATCATCGCTGCCACTGATGATGCTGCTGTGCACAGATGTCACATGTGTTGTCATGGATTTAAGTCTTTAAATGTTGCTTGCACTGTAGCCTTAGGGTTGTAGGCTCAGTAGTTAAAGCCTCAATAAGAAACACATACGTATATTTACATGCAAGTATTTAAAAAAGCAGGTAGGTAGTACTAACTGTGGTTAAATGTTGTTGACTTGGAATCTCTGATTTGAATCAGTGATACCCTGTTGATGGTGTGTTTAAACTTTTTAGCCGTTATCTTGGGAAATGTTTATCAGCTCTGACTTCCATGTATAGTGTTGCACCCCCAGAACAGCAGCTTAAACAGTACATTAAAAGTCTGTCTGGCTACTCTTGATAGGATATGCAGTTGGATGAGAAAAGCCAAATTCACCTTCCAAGAGATTTAAGATCATTAAGTCACATGGTACGTCATGTTTTTACCATATTTTGTATCAATAGTTGTGTTACAGTCAATGCATGAGATAAAACAAGGAAACACAACGTAGCAAGATGGACTGAGGCATGCTGCGGGAGAAACTGTATCTGGAGCCTTGTGTGTGTTTGTGTGTGTGCACTTACCATAGACTAGTGTCATGCTACGACCAATTTCAAGTTTTTATTCTGGGTTATTGAATAATAAGATCTAGATCTATACTAAAAGCTAATATTTTACCAGATATTTATCCATCCATCCATCCATCCATCCATCCATCCATCCATCCATCCATCCATCCATCCATCCATCCATCCATCCATCCAGTCCCATTTCATTAGAAATCATTTAATCTCATTCTTGGTAAAGAAATCAATCAAAAGATGTGATCATATTTCACTTGTAGACCTCTTCAGAAACCATAGAACATCGCACAAAAGCGGGCCTGACTTTTATGATGTATTTAGTGTTCCCCCACTGTCCCAAAGTGCCACATTTCAGTACAGAACCAATTTTCTTCGATAAACCTACTGTATTACTCAGGGGTGATTAAGTCCCGTATGTGAGAAAGCTACGCTTTTTGACTCAAATGAAGCCGTTTGAAAACGGGGGCAGATGGATGCTGCACCTGCTCCATGTAAATCACGAGCCAAAGCTTCTGCATGGGCCCTCCACTCTGGGCTCATAACACAGATAAAATGAGTGTGAAACTCGAGGCAACACCCCGAGGGAACCTTTCCAAATTGGTGCGCTTGCCAATTCTTTCATCTTTGGTCAAATGAATCGTTTATCAGTTGAATGTTGTCTTATTAGAAATGTTTGATGATGAATTAAAAAAATATTTTTTTTTGACTTGGTGATATTTAATTATTCTACTTTGCAATAAAAATAACTGTAATCTTACCCGTGTGTGGAAGGACTGGAAGGGGCTTTTGATGTGGTTTTCAGGAGCAACAGAGGACATGTTGAAGCCGTGGCCGCAGGCCCCGGAGGCCAATCTGAGCTCTTCCACTCGGTAGATGAAGTGGACCCCGGTGTCACGGCCGGAGACGGGCTCAATGAAAAGCGTCTTGTTTTCAAGTGCAATGAGGCCTCTGCAGGGACAGCAGCCCAAGAAAGAAAATGAAACTTTAAAGCCTGAGCAATTTCAAATCGAAAAATTATTGAATGTGACTCTCCCTAATGGAATATGTGACAACCAAGGAAGTCACTTTTTTTTCCTCCAACCCAACTTTTACTGAGGCTGAATTAAGCTCTGAAATACTTCTTTGTTAAGTCTCAGACTCCTCCCTTTTAAGTAAAACCACTGTCATATTCACAAATCCACTAAATCTTCTGAAAAAATTCCTCATAACTCAAAAGTTCTGATTCAAAGCAGCTTCTGTTTTGACCAATGATTGTCATGACAACTAAACACTATCTGCTTCCTTGCTGATTAGTGAAACTGATGCAAAAAGTTTTGAATTGTGGCCGGCCATTTGCAGATGACAATTGCTGCCAAAATGAAAGTAAATATTTTCTGGATGCCTCTGTGAATGGAGACATTAGTGTGACATTTTCTCCTTTTCCTGTGAGTCAAACACCGTCTTACTGACAGCACCCTTAAGGGGCTTTGGAAGGATGGGCCCTGGTGCTGGGTGAGTTAAGCAAATGCAAACTGCAGTGGCAAATAGCACTTAAAGGGCAGCTTTGAGATGCAGTTTGAATACGAAATGATTGTTGTGTTTCTCACCGAAGGCCCGAGCAGACACTGAGGGTAACATCAGAGCTTGGATGTGCCTCCACCTCCCCATGGTAGTAGCAGTTATTCTGCAAACGAGAGAATGGAAAAGAAAAAGCTTTACACAAGCACAGCTCCACTCCCGGTGATGTCAGAAACATTAAAATTGGTGCTGCATTTTCTGTAGCAGTACCATAGCTTTTAACTGACTTCAAAAGAGCAAATGATAGAAGAAACACTGGAACTATGCTGATGCTGCCCAATGCATGCTCATTTCAATTAGCATGCTCTGCAGAGAACTCGCTCCCTCGCTCCTTCTCTTTACAAACAGGCCTTTTAATATGAACTCAATCCACACATTTAAAGGCGGGAGCAGGATAGCTGACATGCATACAAGGTGACACTTAGATGGTAATAGTTTATCCTTCATTCCATCCACTCATCCTCATTTTATCCGAGCCATCTGGTAGAGGAAAAAGAACATTTATTCATCCTGAACAATGAATATATTGTTTGAGTATAAGTAGCGTAGGGGACATGACTGTCAGGAGAATACCAACCTTAATCCACCGTCTAGATCACCAGATCTAGACGGTGGATTAAATCAGCTATTGCTTACAAGTAAGGCTGCAACCAGTGACTATTTTTATTGTTGATTAATCTGTTGATTGTTAAAATGATTAATTGACATATTGGATTATGAATTGTGAATAAACTTAAACCATTTTATTTATCTATATAGGTTTTAAAACTAGTTGAAGACGGTTCAAGGTATGTGCCAATAATGAGAAAACATTTAAATGATTTCTTTGGGCAAAAACATGTGATTTATGCAACTTGTGTGATGATCAAACTTTGCTGCTGATAAAAAATAAACAAGATTAGGTCAAGTTAAAGATACTTCATGACAGGATTTGGCCAAGTACTTCTCATAACCAGGACTCTTAGATAAGATATCTAGAAAATTTAAAAACTATTGCAAGAGGACACGCAGATGTGAGAGGAGAGGATGCAGAGGATAGAGTGAAATGGAGGCAGATGATTTGCTGTGGCGACACCTGAAGGGAGCAGCCGAAAGGAAAGGTTAGACTGGAAAGCAGATAAATATAGCTTTGCACGCATATTTGATTCTTGACAGCGCCCTAAAGACTTCTGAAGTACGATCACAGTCACAGACAAGATTCACCAGTATATCTAATATGTTTTGACAATACATGGGCACACATTTTTAACGTTAGCTTCTCACCACCAGAAAAGAGAACTTTCTAATAGTGTACCATATTTAACACTAGATGTTACGGTAAATGTACGCTGAGCCTTCAGTCCCGAGGGATATGGAGTGTTTTATCGAGTTTTGGAGAGCAATTTCTGAGAAATTTGGGCCTTAGTCTCGCGAGTTAGAAAATATGTTGCATCAAACACCTAAAGCAAAGACAAAAATCTACTTTTTAAAAGCGTTTTTAACCTTTATATATGGAGTGATGTCATTAAAAGGAACATGAACACCATTATTCTTTTAAGAAATTTTGCAAGTTCCAACCCACACCATGAAACAAACGTGTGATGATGCAACCAATTAATTATTAAATTCAACAAATTCTGCCATTCATTTTTGTCGACTACATCAATTATCCGTTGCGCCTCTATCTGCAAGTTTATTTACCAAAATGCTGAGCTTCAGGAGTAAACACTTCCGTTTCAGAAGTTCAGTACAAGATCCAGGCGGTAGTTCATCAGAGATTCATTCAGTTTGACCTACATATGTTCACGTTTCACAAAAGTAAATGGGGCACTGGTGGTGGATGTCTCTGCAGGAGGAAGTGTGCAACTTCTTCTGGCTCTCTTAGACCAGGTCAGGTGAGCATGAAGAGCAGCAAACTCTGACAGAAGCAGCATATGGCCTATGAATGAGTTAAAAAGGACAGGGTTTAAATCCCACTACTGGTGGCCTATTTTAAGTGCGAAGGAGGCACATGGATTTGCCCATGCTCGTCTACAGGGAGGGGTTGGTCCCCAGGAAATGGACTGTGTCTTTAAATTCTATCCTTTGCTTTTAACTTTCCCAGAAAGAGTGGCTTCATTTTAGCAACACTGAATGCAGTTTATTTATAGTTTGCCACTTTCCTCTTGATCCCTGATTACCACATGGCAGATTGGCGAGTTCAGGGACAGCAGGTGTTGGGGTTGGTGCAGGTTCTCAAAAGAAAAAAAAAAAAAGGAAAAAAGAAAAGAAACAGGTCATTGTAATCTTAAAAGCTTGAACAGAACACAGCTGGACTCCTTTTCTTTATTCGTCACCTCCTATCCTGATTCAGCTCTGACGGAGTGGCGGGGCGTTTCAGGCCGACAGCAGGTGCTGAAAGTGTGCAGCCGCATCAAGCTGCGCACCAAGACAATGCAGCATGTGGAATTGACAACCTGATGCCCGCAACATCCTCCCACGTGAAATTAAAAGTGGGGGGGAGACGCTGTGTCAGAAGCCGTTAGCGGAAATCTGCGAGATGCAAATGTGCCTCTCGCTACCAAATCACCAAACCGCTCCTCAAAGCTGCGAGCAACCTGGCAAACTGGCACCACAGATGTTCACTTAAAACCAACTGAGCTTGAAAAGGGCAGCGACGAAATAAAGACAATAAAAATGTCAAAGTCAGAAGAGAAATTAGTGTGTAATAATGTGTACCTGCAGTCATGTAAAAATAGCACATGCTGAAAAGTGCTGGCTGGATTTTCATTTGTGTTGCGCTAAAACTGATTTTCATACATGGTACTGTGTACTTTTTCACCCTGAAACCTGAAAGCAAACTGTAAAACAGTTGGGCATTTGAACCTTTTTGGACAATGCAAGTGTGGACATACCGTGAAGTTGTGAGCACCGGTGACCGCACTGCCATCCTCCCTGTAGTGCGTCTCCGTGTACTGGCTTGCAAAAAGGACCCTGAGAAGAGAACAGACACATGAAACACCAAGGATTTTTTTTTTGTTCTGTCTTTTTCAATACTGTAAATCTGGATGGACTGACAAAACAGTGTTGTCTGAGTCATAGTTTTGCAGTAAGGAATGTGGATCCTTAGCATTGTAAATGACAGGAGACTTAAATTTTCCACAAATTCATTAAGTGATTTGAACGTATCTGTAAATTCTTTGGCGTTCGGCACGAGCCGAATCCCTGCTGAGGATATAATCTCCTGCACGTGCAAGTCCGTGGACATATTCAAAACTGTTTATGTGCGTTTCCTCCCTGAGGGCATGAACAGATGGACGCACGGAGCCCCACCCTGAGCGCTGGCAAAGACGCGGGAGGAACACCCATTTTTTGCAGCTGCATAATCACACTGACATGCAGGATGATCTCAGAATATCCGAGAACATGTGTGTGTACGTGTTACTGAAACAAAAAAGGAGAGAAGTGAAATTACTCATGAAGGATTCCTATTAAAGAGAGACAGCCAAAACTTTTTGGGTGGAGTCTTTTTTTTTTTTTTTAAAACTTGTTTCCAACGATGATTAAGGTGCATAACAGTCAGTCAGAGAGTTTCTTTCTTTCTTTTTTTTTTAACCAACTCCTGAAGACAGAAAAGGACATGGAAAGGATTTAAGAACTGGAATAAAAATCATACATATCCCTCTGAAGTGCTCCAACCAGAACTAGATGAAACTGGATTATTTCCAGTAAATCACTTTTTCATACTACTGGACCATTTAATCTTCGCTGTATATTTAAAGTTCATTTTTTATGACCTGTTTAAAAAATGATCAGTCCTCGGCTCTCAGCTTTACCATATTTAACTTCATTAAATACTTATTATCGCTTTAATGTGCCTTATCATGCCATTAGCAACCTCTAAACCAAATCTGATAAGCCAAGCGGCCAGCAATCACTGTGAAGAGCCCCTGGTACGTTTTATTAAAATTTGATGACGCATCACAGCGCAGTGTGGGCTTAATGGGAAAATTGCAAAAATATGTATATATATACTGATACCGAACTTGCAAAAACAGCATTTTAAGTGTGATACTGATGCACAACCCCTGTCCAACAATTGCACACTGATGCTTCGGCTGAAAGGGAAGCAAATCCCAAACGCTCCAGTGTAGATGGATTTTGTGTCACATGAGTGGTAATTCCAAGCAAATGTTCATGTGCTACATAAACGAGGACATGATGGGAAGACCGGCTTAGGGAAGTGTGGCCCCTGGTTCCACGCCGCACACTGCAGAGAGGCTGCGGGATTAACATGACAGGATCTCCCTGTAATCAACTCCTTGGCAGGAGTACACAGAGTTTATGAGGGCATGGATGTTTACGGTGTGCTTGTAGAGAGTTTCCTCTGCCCTGTTTGGTTACTTTGTAGCTCTGTGGTGTGGAAGTGTGTATGTTACAGCTGAAAAGCTCTAAATCACCACGATGAAGATCAGATGCTTGTGGTTCCCATTTACCATCGCTCTAATGTTTCCCACTTTGCCTTTCCCAGTGCTGCTGGACCGACCCAACCCTCTAAAAAGAGCTCGGTTACGCTTGAACTTCAATACATGTTGATAAGAAGTCGGATAGGTAAGAAGAACTTGGCTTTTTTTTCTCCCCTCTCTAAACCACAGCTAAAGAGATGAAGTATGCAGGTTCTCTCTGCATACCAAACTACCTCCATGTAATTACACTTTTGCTCTCTGACACAACCACCCAGCTCCTTACCCATTTCGTCGAGAGGAACACGCAGCCAATCACTCGCAATTTAGACTGAGACTGTAACATCTGAAACTGTCAAGAGCTGGATCCAGTGGGTGAGCTCTCTCTCGGTCACGCTTGGATTTTTTTTTCCTCAAGCATTTTATAAAACACAGGTGGTGGAATTGATGAGTGGAAGAAAAATGCAGAATATCCACAAAAATGGTCTTTTTCCAACATATTTCTTCGTACCACATGAAAGAAGTGATGATTTCAGCTTCAAAGTCCCAGATTAGACCGCAGACATCAACAATGTCGACCAGGTCTTACGTCTGTTTCAAGGCTGGCAAACACAAAGAGATTTTTTACAATCATGAGGGAATTTAAAAATATGAGACCACACATGACTATAAAAGAAAAACTAGGCAAACGGCGACTGTTTCTATCTGAAAATTCCCATATAAAAAAGTTTAGACCAAGTGTCTGCAGAGAGCATGAACAGGGACTTTCTATCTTCCATCGCAGGTTGGAGGTCAGGAACATTTCTCACCAATATCATGTTTTACACATAGTTGTTTGTTTAAGGTCTCTTTTGGAAAAAGATGTATTAATCCCAATTTAGAATTTTTTTTTTCTTCTGTCAGTTACGTATCATCACGTCCCACGTAATAACCGACATGCGACAGGGTTTCTGATCATTGATATTCAACGTGTTGGATATTTGAATTAAAATTCTTTGCAAACTTCACACAGCAGCAAAATCTGACAAGATAATCTGCAGGATGATCAAAGCAATCAGGATTTTATCAATAGCTGTTGGAGCAGGGGGCTGGGGCCAAATTAGCTTGTGACGCCTCCAGGAAGAGCCTTTAAATGTGTCTGTGTTTACACCTACTTTGGTCTTATTTTATGATTGCATCAAGTATAGCAAACATACAGTTGTTCATAAAATATAATAAATTCTGTCTGTTTGGCTGGAGATCTTGCACAAGTTCTTTGTCCAATTTGTGCAAAATGCAAACATGTGCCAGCAGCTGAGCTCATTCTTCTTTGGTAACATTGTTTGCTCTTTGTCTTACTGAACTGTAGAGGAGCAGTGCAATTTCCCCGAGCAAGCATGAACTTAATCCACAACTTGGGATGAGCATCACAGAGGAAATATCCTGTTGCAACCTGTGACGAGTCTGTCTGGAACAAATATGTGATTTTTACCTTAAAGGACAATGTGCTTTTGCTGAGCAGAGGCATCTGATCATTTTGGATTCCTCTTCATCAAAACTGTACTTATTCAGGCTTTGTTGTAGCTGCGGGTCAGAAAATAACAACCGAAAAGATAGTTTAAAGAATATTTTTTATTTATAGTTGGCGATTGGTGGTAAGTGGTGATGATGTCATCACAACAGAGCAAGAGATGCAGCCAGAGGTAAATTAAGTCTGTTTCTTAAGCAGACTCGCAAGTATTGACTTGTAAATCCAACATTCGTCCTAAGTAACAAATGTAAACCAAGTAAATCAGATGAGGTGGATTTCAATTCATCAGATGGAGATGCATGATTAACAACAATGTTTGATAGTTTCAGCATATGGGATTGCCTTAAATGAACTGAAAAGTGTGAATCAAACAATAACGTTGAGTCATTTTTCTTGATTAACCTTCTTTCCAAAAAGTGCATTTTTTTACTTTGAAGGCATCTCTTTGGCTTTAGACTTCCCTGCTTTATTCTGTGTAGTGTAGTAATGCAATAATATATAAAATATAGTAGCATTTTTTTCATAACTGAATCCCCCCACTCTCCCCTCCAAAAAAACAAAACAAAACAAAACAAAGAAGAAGAAATAAGACTAATAAGGCAGTAGCCCTTACCCAAACATTCACAATCTGAAGTGACTTACTGTATAGTTCATGTAGGGTCCGCTGTATGCTTCCTCACAGAAAAGCATGTTTTGAAAAATATTTAATAAACCTCACATCTGAAATAACTTGGGTCAATAATAATAGATTTGCTGCTCCGGAGTGTGTACGTTGTGTTCATTAGACTCAGTCTAACATCTTATTAACAATTCCTTCACAGTCACCCAGGTTAAATGTGATAAATGACGGACTCATTACCTGCACCTCTGGGAGGCAGAAAACACAGTTATTTGTCGTGGTGGGGAAAAAAAATCTAATCTGTTTCATTCCACACCTCAAACAGCTTGTCCAAGTTAATTTAACTTCTTGGGAATTTGATTTACTGCAAGAATTATTGACTGTTTTTTAAAAAGGCAGATGAATAGCTCGCCACACTTGGCTTTTGAGCCCAGTAAGCTCGTCGTGTTTATATTGTTTGAATATAATTAGGAATGTTGCAGAAGGTATTTTGGTAAATCTAAAAAAAAAAAAACACCCACATGTTTTGCAGGAACACTGGTTGCAGCAGCTGATGTAAAGCCTTCAACGTGTGATCCCTGTGATATTTCACATCAGAAAACTCAGTTTTTTCCTTTTTCCTCCTTCCCTGTTGACTTTAGTAATTTGCTTAAATATAATGCACCCTCCACAAACGGAGAAGGACAGAGAAACGTATTACACCAGAGTATACTTCCACTTTCGAATAAAATACAATCACAGAAATTACTTTCTGTCAAAACCAAAAATACGGGTGACAGATGTGACTCCAACATGCGCTCTGATCAGTTCTTTGAAAAGGACAAATCCCGACTAACAAACACAGCACAAAGCCGAACGTAGACGCGTTCCTCGACGTTCACACAAATCAATGCTTTTTTCTCTTTTTTTTTTTTAAAAATCTAAACCCCGTCCTCTGAGGCTTCCAGCGAGTATATTGAAAGTGTTGACTTATTTACATATATGTGACTCCACGCCTCATGTAATAATTCACCATTACACAAATCCCCTTGAGCATGAAACCATTTGAGAGAAATGTGGCTCCTTGCAGTCTCTCCGTTTCCCTTTGAAGACTGCTAACTTCAGTGATTTCTTTTAATCCCCTCTCCCCCACAAGCCTAACCCAAAGCCTTCCTATAGCTGCTTACGGTAGCGAATGCCAAACTCGGGGAAAAGAGGAGAGGGAGAGTGAGGTGGAGAGGAAAAGAGTATCTAAAAAGGTGTGGCTGACAAGCCTAATTCTATTTCCACATACTGCTGCGCTCCAAATTGATTTACAAACAGCTCAGTGTCCCTTTAGATTATGCTTAGCTGCGGTGGGTGTGTGGGGTGTGCAAAGCCACAGTAAAGCAAAGAGGGGCTGAGATAAAGGTGGGAAGATTCTAGAAAACAATTCGAGAAAAGCTCCAGAACCACAGACTTAAAAGAGGGTCCTCCTTGGCTGAACTTACAGTATCCAAACCAACTTTGACAAGTTATTATCTTATAATTACTACTCAAACTTCTGCGTGACAAATTATTTTCATGTTTTTGCATTAATGTCAGAAGTCTTAAAAGCATACAAAGAGAAGCGAATTCAGCAACTATTGCTGTTTTATCCCATTTAATCTCAGCTTTTCAATGCGTTTTTTAAAGTGTGTATCAGAGTACAAAAAGGAAAGTATCTGGAGAGCTCACAAACAGAGGTGTTTGTCAGGCTGAATATGTTTAAAAAGAAAAAAAAAAGGATTCAGGATCATTGCTATTCTCCCCAGGAATGGCGGACAAACACAAATCATTCCAAGAGCAATGCTGCGTTAGCCTTTGAGGTCAAAAGTAATCTAAAGTGACTATTAAGCAACTAAAGGTGGCTGTCGCGTCGAGTAATGCTAATGTTCACCACCGGTATTCATGTTCGCCATCAGAACAACACAGAATAACAATGGTGGGCAAGGCTGCACGAAACAAATCACAATTCAACTTTTACTGCAAATTATGTGGAAAAGGATTATTTTGCAATATCTTGCACATGAACAACAATTTAAAGTGTAGATGAGAAGTGTAATGCATAAAGAGAGGAAAATGGTTCATTCAAGCATAAGATCCTTCTAATGTCCCCGAAACACTCGTGAGAACATTATGGTGTGGGTCAATGTTCTTTCATTTCAGCCAACATGTTTTCTCATCATAATTTGATGGACTGATGACTTTTCCAACACATACCCTGCTACATGTTTGCTGACTGGCTTAATGTCATACATTGAATATATGAATGAATGAATGTTTTCTCATCACAGAATGATCAATTAAATTCATGAACTGAAACTTGTGCAGCAACACAACAGGCTTAAACACACAAGCTGTCCTACCAAAAGTTCTTACAGAAGAAAATGTTAAAGAATAGGGCCACCTAGCTGAAATCAACACCTAATTCCAAAAAGAAAGGTTCAGGAAAGATCTAAAATCAGCAGTCAGTTTGAGAGAACCAACCCACATCCCAGAGTTGAAGATCTTCTTTAAGAAAAAATGAGCTAAAATACCTTCAAGTTGATGGTCAAGACTGATCAACAGCAGCTAGAAACATCTAGATGTAGTTACCAACGTACATATGCAGTACTTGACTCCTCCTTAATAAAGAAAAGAAAAAAAGATTTTATTCTAATATAAGTAAAATTTTCCTAATATAATTTTAGGACTTGTACTTAAGTCCTGTGAGTGTTCCCAGCGCCACCGTTTATTTTTCAAGATATCTAAAGCTGAACGAAATAGTATATGACTAGAGGCTTTAAGATTCACCTCATAGAGTCCATGTAGTAAATCAAATCATTTTATGTTAAAACTCTGTTGAAGGCACAAACCAAAATGCTTAACCGACTGCCACCTGAACAAGTGCCTTGCTGTTAGTAAGGCTAACAAGAAGTAACATTAATGAGAGAACAAAAAAATAAAAATTCAGTGCACGCCTTCTGGTAAGCGAATGAATATCGAACTGTCAGGCTACTGGGTCCAGCTCATTTAAATACTAACAGCAGCAAAGTTACTGTAGCCCCCTTCCGTCTTTGTTGGGAGTCATATTCTGCATCAAGTTGACAAAGGTTCATATTATAATGCCTGTCCCAAATCAACATTCAGATCACAAAAACAAGAAAAAAAAATCAAATTCAGAAACATTTCTACCTAATTTGCATTAAGACATATTTATTGAAAAAGTGAGACCCTGATGACACAAATGTACAAACGATACTGGTCACGTCCATGGTCCACAAGCTGAATGAAGAGTAGCCGAGGGATTTAGTTTTTTTTTTTTTTTTTTTTTTTTTTTTTACAACCAAATAAAAACCTTTCCATTATGCCATGCAATCACTATGAGGGTGAACTTGATCAAACAGCTTTCTTTGGTACCCTCTCCCCAGACTTCATGGTTCTTGTGTCTGTGATGTGATGCCTGAAGCAAGTGAAGTCATTACATCAGTAAAACAAACCCCGAAGGAAAAAAGAAGACTCAGACACGAGAGAGCTGAGTCGAGTGATGAATCGTTTAACAACGAAACCGCTAGTGGAGGCTGTCCTCGCTTACAGACCCTCTAAAAAGAAGAAATAATAATATCACAAAGCAAACAGACACTTGATAATAAATTGCAAGGACCTTTTCTCAAGCCATATCACTGTCTAAATGACTTTTTAAATGAATGCTTCACTTGGTATCGCATAAAAAGGAAAATACTATATGCAGAAGATAGTACAAAGGTAATAAAGAAAGAAAATACAGCCTCTTTCAAGTCACATATAATAAAAATCACTCTTCTTTTCAGCTTTTGCCTTAGTTCACTGAGATTTGCAGGTGTTTATGTGCTGCTATCTTAAGGACCTCCAATGGCACTTCAACTGGGTTGATGTCTTCTCTTTGACTGGGCTGTGATTTGATTCTTCAGCTATTTCTGTTGTATATCTGTTGGTGTGATCGGGATCATTGTCCTGTTGCATGACTTAATTTCCACCAAGCTTTAGCTGTCCGATAGATGATATTGGACTGTTCTAACATCCAATTTGAACAACCAAACCATTCTGATCAAGGTAACTTAAAAAGGCAGTCCAGTTGCCTCGATTCAAGCAACCTGGATGACTGAGATTCTACATCAGCATATGTTCTGTTGACCATCTGAGGTTCAAGTTACCTAATTTTATAACCTGGTAATGAGCAGGTGAGTTTTTTTTCCATGTCCCAAAACATAAAACATTAGATATGAGTGTATTTTTTTTCTGTGAAATTCAGTCTTAGCAGCATTAACCTCCGAGAATCTCTTCTACCTTCACTTCTTTTCTCTCTGTGGATGCTGGTGCATTTATAGATAAACTCGGGTAACTTAAAGTGAGTGTAATGAAATCATGCAGGGTTCAGATGGATTCTGCAGTAACTCCTCAAAAGTCTAATGAAAAATGGCACTCAACAGATTAGGAAAGATTAGATAGATTAGGACAGATGACTTATAGAAAGCTAATGGTTGCATGGCAACCAGTAACACCTCCTGAGTGTTGGAGGAACTCTATTCAGATTTGCATCATTGGACTGAATGTCACAACAAAGCGTCATTTATAAGCAGAACAAAAGATGAAAAGGCCACAAAAAAAAAAAAAATACGACTTGTCAATTAGAAAATAAATTCCAGAAAAAAACAGATTAAATCTCTTTTTTTAGATGTCACAGGAGATGTAGACTATATAAACACTGCCTGAGTAAATTTTCAGTATTTCTGATTTTCATTAAATAGTGCAAATGATCGTATCTAATCTGTGTGTCCTTGCTGACGTTCCTTAATCATCATTGTTGCTATGCAACCCACATGCATAGAACGGATACAAACAACCAACATGGAGAAAGGTGAAGTGCATAAGTAATCTCTGCAAAGTGTTGAGTGAAATTGTTCATGAAGTCACATGAAGCCGTCAGAGTTGGAGTATGCGTCTGTGTATCACTTTATTTTGGACAGCTGTGGCCACTGGTATGTCAGCGGGTTGGGGTCCATGGTTCTCTGCTAACGGAGAAATGCATTCCAACGTGGATGTTACAAAACACTGTTGGAAATCTTATTTGAACAACCAAACTGTTCAGACCGAGACACAGCTGTGAAACCAGTTTAGAAATGATCTCCATGCGTGGATGGAATCCCACTTGGAGGAAATTCATTTCATTTGTTTTTTTGGCTTTTTACATTGCCAGAAAAAAAGAGAGATCTAAATACAATCTGGACGTACTTAAACTTGGTTTTGGGCTGGCAGTGTGAACACAGCCATAAACCAGTTTATTAGTGAAGATCGCAAACATATTGTTGAACTGCTTGGAATGGACCTCTTTGGTAGTATTAATATATCCATGAAATGAAGTGAGGCTGAAACACAGGAAGGCAACGATTAAGCTCATGAAACTGTTAAGTGAGATAATCAGTCTGGAGTTTGAGTGTTGATTATTTCATGCGTGCATTTGCTGTGAAACCACATACTGACTCCTGAAACTGTAATCAAGACACTGAGAATTCTAGCTGTGAAACATCTGAATGAAAGGTGATTGCGTTACGTGAGAGCTGGGTACTAAAATACAGGTTCTTTTCTCTGAAAATAGCTAAACAGTATGTCCTTTAGCTCTAAAGAATTCATTTTCTTTTCTATCCTCTTATTTTCCAGCATCTATTTATTTATTCTATTATCTATTGCTTTTTACTGCCAGTGTTTTTTTTTCTTATGTCACAGTTATGCCTCAAAAAGTCTCCAGGATTGATGATATATATATATATATATATATATATATATATATATATATATATATATATATGAAAACAAAAGGCTCTAGTTGCAAAACAAGGATTTGACATGCTGTGCCGTCAGGGCCTGAAGTTTTTTCATGCTTAAAATAAAAGCACACTTCACTCTAGGTGTGAAATATTGCAATTTGCATTGCAACTTCATCACTTTTATCTGTTTCCTCAGTTCTGAGCACAACAGCAACCAGAGCAGCTGACAGCAGAGAGGCACCGCGGAGCCGTTAAAGAATGAACGGTTTCATAGCTGCTGGCCTTCACGTCCGGAATATTTAACACCATCAAATGATTCCCACACTAAACGTATTTTCCTCAGAACTGTGCAAAGCGGATGATGTCATAGTCCCCTGCTTCCTTTTAAGGGAAAACTTTGTTAGATCATTGTGAGGGAAAATGTGCTCATGAGGAATACAGTAAAAGCGAGCCCTGTGTATGGATTCGGACCAGACTTGTAACTTCTGTTTGCCTACGGTCCACTGCAACAACCTGTTTGTCTTGTTCAAAAATAGCTCCAGGCGTTCGTGCACCACCAAGACGGTTTCCTAATTAATGATCCGAGCTTACACGGCTAAACATTATAGAACACTGTGTGGTCAAGGAAGGGATGCATGAACTATATTATCCAAACAATGGATCACACAATATTGATGGGCAGCAAAATAATGATGGTACGAACTCAATATGCCTGAAGGCAACATCAGCACCATTAACAATCAGTCAAACTCTTAATTTTGTAAGCTGCTACTGCGACACCCCCCCTTGACAGTGGACCACTGAATACTAAAAACATGCATGATCAATACTATAACCGCTGCAAACACTGGCTAAAATCAGTCAGGAAGATATGGAATCCATCTCCAACCACTTTTTGAGAAAAATATCCAAAGTATGAAATTTGAAGTCATATTTATTTATGAATATGCAGCCTGGTCCGTGAAGCCATCCTGGCTACACCCACCATTTCACTAAAAGCAGCAGAGCTAATTGAGCCTGAATTGTTGAATCTGATGGGCAGCTTCCTGGCATCCAATCTTGTTCTCACGCAGACAAATGGCTTGAATGTTTGAGGTTTCATCAGCTATGTGAGGAAAATTTCATTTCATTTTTTGTTGTAGAGCAGTTGATTATACACACTACAGTTATTAGGAGGCCTGGTTTCTAGAGAAATGACAGCATTCAACGTGATCGGGTGACCGGAGCGGTTCTGTTCATTTGGAGATATACTTGCTGTTTTCATGGAAGTTTGTGAAAAATGCTGTTGAACGGGAGGGTCATTAGCTGAAATGGACTGGGGGAACAATTCCTTTAAACATTAAAATGAGATACAGTGCATTAAAACTATAATGTTGTGCTAATAATGATTATCATTATTATTATGTTTACGTTGAGAGACCAAATCTGTTTTTTTTTTTTTTTTAATTTACACCCCCCTCCTTTGAAGGTAGCTTAGTACGTAAAAAGAAAGAGAGGAATGCTGTAAAGTGCCATCGACTACATCCTTTTTCCTCCACCTATTTAAAAATGGCATGGGTGCCTCTAGCTGACATCCTCCAGATGATATAGTGTCTAAAGTTCATCTAACATTGTTGGAGTTGTACATATCTTATCATGTATTATACTGCAATAATATTTCACCATAAATGATAAACTATTTTCTACCT
>JAOWBL010025758.1:0-31661 GCA_028564865.1 Zenarchopterus dispar
TCTCTTGATTTTATAAGTCCACCCATATTTTCTTGTCTCTCCATCTCCTCCTGCTACATGTTTTGTGATAGCTGCACAGTTTTCTTCAGGCATTTGAATTATGATGGGTTTTTAGGTGTAGATCCAACTTGAAATGTATAGTATGGTTTTTTGCCCCCACGAAAACCAGTTATGGTATTTTTGCGAGCATAAGGCGCACCGTATGAACAGGCGCAGTCTCGGTTCCAGGGTCTATTTCTGTATTGAACACATAAGGCGCACCAGATTGTAGGGCGCGGACACGTTAAGTACATATGCTAGCATGTGTTTTTAAAAAGGCAGCGGGAGCAAAACCGAGTATGCTAAATACTTCAATAAAGTACAAGCGATGTACAAAGACGGACCTCCTTGAAAATGTTCAAATTTCATTTCTTCTACAAGCGTAATTGCCCTCAGTCGAACGGTGATTGTAGAGACGCTTCTCCCGGCTGTTCTCTGCAGAGAACAGACTCTTGCAACTCGGGGCACCTCGCCTCCGTCTTCTTAACTTGGCGAAGTTTGCTTTCCTGCTTCCTCCACTTGCGAACCATGGATTCATTGACCTTGAATCTTCTCGCCGCTTCTCGGTTCCCATGTTCCTCTATGTCGCTGATAGCTTGCGGTTTAAGCCGGGCTTCGTAAGCGTCTCTTCGCAGGTGCCGTCTTCGCGGTTCCGGAGCCAAACCGATGTCGTTTTTCACAGCGCACATGCCGGCCTTATATACCTACTGGGGGCGTGTCTTTAGCATCTTCGTTCACGCCCACACTTCCCCCTTTAACGTTCTCATGCTGTCCTCTACAACGTCCGCCTTTCCTCTATATAAAGAGCGTGTCGGCAGGAAATGCTGTCAGTCAGTCAAGCGGAGCGCTCAAAGTCACACATCAACATTTACAGCTTCTGAAACTCGGCGCTCGCATAAGGCGCACCGCATTATAAGGCGCCCCATCCGTTTTGGAGAAAAGTTAAGACTTTTAAGTGCGCCTTATGGTTGTGAAAATACAGTACTTTAAATAATAAATAAGTAATAAGCTATCATTTTCATTATTCTTACTGAAGCAAAATTGTTACAGTCCAGTAAATTGTAGTTACAAAATTTAACTAAAACCTTAAGAAACTGTGTCAACCTTTAAGAGACACGGACATATTTTTTTAAGGGATGGGGAGGGGTTAATACAATATCAGTAGCTGATCTGTGGAACATGTTTTTCTGAGAGGAAAAAAAAAGAATGCAAATTACTGTTTTATTCTGGTAAATAATACCTCATTTACATATGAACTTAAAACATCAGGCAGCTTGTTGCATAAAAACTAATTATCTCAGTGTAAGTAATCAGTTGGTGCAAATACTAAAAGACAAAAAACATTTTTATGCAGTAACTCCTGTTTAGTCAAGCAAGCTCATTAAAAGGCACTGACCACTCTTTTGCAAGACATCACATTCTCCCATTTTTCTAAACACAGTTAATACTGTATAAAACCAAACTTTTACTTCCAATGGTTCACTTTGATGTGTCGAGGCATTCAGCAGTTAGAAATGTTTTAGCTCCATTTAGTAGACTTTTGACTTCCAGTATGAGTCATTTAAAAAATAAAAATAAAGAGGCATTATTGGAGAGGGTGAATTTGGAGCCATTAAGAGCAGTTGGGAGAGTTGATTTTATTTCATAAAAGACATTAAAACGAAGTTTTCAGCAGCTCTACACTGATTAAATGTAACCATTTATAAGACTTCACGTGGGAATATACCGTACACTGTGAATGTCCCAAAAGCTGAAATCAAATGATTCAGTGTCTTAATAACTGCTGGAAAACGTACGCTCTGTACCGAACTTAGAGAACTGCTGGACCCCACGAGGAATTGAGCGAGCCGAGCCCGGCTTCCATCATGTTTGTTTTGTTCTACACCAAAAGCTGATATCACATCACCGGCGTCCAGGCGGATGCTGGTCTGAGTCTGGCTTTGGACATTTATTAGGTGTTATAGCCCCACTCTCTCATCCAGGCTTCCCCATCAACATCAAATAAAGCCAAAAAAAAAAATGTCCCCAAAATCTTAAGGGACAGAGAAATGGCAGCTTTGCCGGCGTTGAACCTCTCTCCCATTACTCCTTCTGTTTCTTTGCTGCTCACTTTAAGGAAAAGTTGGAAACAACTTGGTTTCTGTCTAAATGTTTCTCTTGAGGCTATCTGACAGCAAACTGAAGCATTGTTTTGTTCAGCAATTTATGTATTTATGTCTAAATAAAAAATGAGATCACTTGTATTTGAGCATTGAAAATTACATATTTTTCAACACTTCTAGTCTGAATCTCCAGAGTTTGCCCCGATCAAAAAAAAATTGCTCAAGGACGAGTAACTTACAAAATTAGATTTTTACTGACAACTTAGTTAACGTTGTCATTTCATTTAAGTTTATGTTTGAGAATCCAGACAGTTTTATGCAAACCAGAAAATTCTAACCTAAGTTACTTATTAATATTGGAGCTAATATTCAGCTTTATATTGATAATGCAGTGGGTGTTAATAAAACAAATGTTTCAACATTGATTAAACAACATGACTGCTTTGATCTGTGAGGTGCTTTAAATATTTTAAATGCAGGAAGATAAATAAAAACATAAGTTTAGACTGTGTAAGAAGAACTGGACAAACCCCGTGTGACGAAACAGCCGGGAGAAACTGGTGAGTCACTTTAAAGGGTCCTGATGCGATCCCAAAAGAAGGTCACCTGATCAGAGGACCCAGAGGTCGAAGCCGATGAGCTCGAGACAATCAAGCTGGTGTCCTCTGGTTAGCCTTCAGCAGCAGGTCTCCAACAAGAGGGAAGACATCTGAACCCGTCCAGGACTCCACCCAGGAACCTTCAAGCTGTCAGGAACCACGAAGCCACTCCACTGCCTTGCTGTGGAGAATTGTCCACTTCATCAACCGAGTATAGAAACTCCCTTACGATGTCTTTGATACATGTAGAAACCCCCATATTTGGCTTTTTTTTTTTTGGTACAGTTGCACAAAGGCTATTTTTGTTGATATCTCTTAACTCTGAGGTTTAATCTGCTGAAAAAGAACAAATAACCAAACAATGGCAAGATTGGATTGATAGAAAAGAAAGGAAACTTAAAAAGTTACCTATAAACAGAGTTTCCAGATATGAGACTTGTTGAACTTTGACACACATGGACCTCAGGAGGAATCTGAATTAAAAACAAAACACATCAGAACTGTGAAAGATTGGACAAATGCATTTAACTTATGGTTTAAAACATTCTCGTATTTATATACCACATATAACGTTCGCCTTGACCACATTACCAATCTGAAGTCATTTAAATCCACTTCCTACCTGAACACTGCTGCTAAGCAAATCTGCAGTGTTCTTTAATAAAGATTTAACCTTTTTAAATAACTACGCATAGCAGCAGTAATAAGTTTTATTACGCAAAGGTTGCCAACATAATTACAGCATGGTTAATGTACCATTAAATTAACGCAACTGAACCCCTTTGTCACTGTTACCAAATGGCTAAATATAAAAAGTGGCTGAGTCGTTAGTGACGAGAGGAAAAACCCTCATGACATCATCTGTAGGTTTAAGAGTAACTTTAAATCCCGACTTTGAGACTGATGAGGGATGGCATATGGGTAGACTCCACCCAACACCTGACCATGCCCACTGTAACTCACAAAACACAAACTAGCCATGTTACCTTAGCTCCCACTGATGCTCGTTAGCTTACACTCATTCAGATCCAATCTGTCTGGTCCTGCTCATTTCAGATGGACTTCAGGGGACATCCAGAGCTGAAGTTCAGACTGACCTCCACTGGAGCTCCTGCGGCCATCCATCGCTTTGGTTGGGCGTGGAGCCAGGTGAGGTAGCCAACTTGTCTCTGGACCCTTTCAGCCAAGAACCCAAAATGATTTGTTAGTTTTATTATCAGCACAAGAAGCCATATTTTCTTCATCATAAAAGTGACATCTAGTCTTTTGATGCCACGGGCCGCAACCTCAAAAGGTTAATATACTTATTTCTACTGAAAAGCCATTTTAACATCGGGGGGTTTCTGAAGCCAGCTACTAGTTGTCAGTTGAGGAACTGTACGTAATGTGATATTCTTGAGGCTTTTTTATGAGCTGTAAATCAAGATAAAGACTAAAGTTGGTTTTGTGCTCATCTACTAAATCTCTTCATGCATCATATTTCATACATGCCTTCCTGAGACTTCTGCACCATCCCCATAATCAAAACAAAAACTAGTTTTATGCAATTAAAAAAAACAAAACAAACAAAAAAACTTAAAGAGCAAACTAAACTGACCCAATGTATTCACAGAGATACTTTTTTTTTTTGACAACAAAATTAGGGATGTTTAATTGATTTTTAAAATTACAATGTTTTGTGTATTATTTCAAACATCAGGCATGAAAAGGTTAAATTATTGACCATTTAAGCATGTGGCTGATACAAAGTCGCAATCATTGTGTCCAAAACTTTATTATGCACTATGAAGGTAATTCTGTGAATTTTGACCAATTTGTTCAACAGTTTGGAAAGACAGAAGACAGACTCGACATGCACAGTCCCTCCCTTCAGCCGACCTAGTCTTAACCCAGGAAGAGTTTATTTCAAGTTTTAATATGGTTGCTAAATGGATGCCTTGGGTCTGAAGGGGTTAAAGCTGCAGCATGTTGAGGTCTACCTTTGCAATGCAGCAACAAATGGTGCAGAGCCGTCTCCTTCATTGACCAGAGGGCTTGGTTGCAATTTTCTGGGTCCAATGGGAAAACTAACCGTGAGGAGAGATGACAGACTATGTCACAGGAGAAACCTCTCTTTTTAATGTGGCTTGGGGGTGGGCCGTTTCAGGAAGTATTCAGGAAAAGATCACCTGTTTTTGAAAATCTGCTGGAAAGAAACGGCGCCGCTGAGGACAGGGTCATAACAGCGAAAGCTCGGTGCAGCAAGCCCCACTGTAGCAATATTACCTCTGCTGTCAGGAATAATCACAGCTGCCACACCGAGGTAAAACACAGAGGTAATTATGACAGAGCACAGCAAAACAGAAGAAAAAGGCAGCGAGTAAATGATTATAATCACACAAATAAGATTCATAACCCTGTAATTAAGGAGTGCATAGAAATCACTGTAAACTGTTTAGATGTTTTTAACATGAACATGCCTCAAATATGATGTATTATAAATTCATGTGGTGGGTTGTCAAAGGTCAATCTTACTGTGGAGGACACAGAGACGGGTGTCACATGAAGCTAATTATGCGTTCTCATGACCAAACTGGCAGGTTTTTCTGAGTAAGACCAGGGTGGGTCCAATCCAGGAAAAGCTGTTTGTCATCATTTCATCATCTTCTGCTTATCCTCCTGTGTAGCAGCAGATGGGGCTTCCTTTTTTTTAATATTAGCATTAAACACTGAAAAACATGATGCTTCTGAGGATCCTGCAGGGAACCCCCAGGAACGAGGCTGCACCAAAGAAACAATTTGCTTGTTTTCACCCTCAGGATTTCAATTAGGGTAAAAATCCCTGCAAAAAAAAAAAAAAAAAAAAAAAAAAAAAAAAGTCCTATTTTCTCACTTACTGGTTTTAGTTTTGGCAATGTCTGATGCAGTTTCTTGATTTTTTTTCCCCCAAAGCTTGGAGGTGGTCATGCTTGGAGAGACAAATCCGTCCGCAAACGAAGCCCGAGCCGGGCCTGACATGCTGGCAGGGATCCAGAGTGCCTCGCTGTCCTCCAGGAAGAAGCTCTATTAGCTCCTGTGGTGTTTTTCTGTGGCTGACCCTTTCCTCTGACCTTCCTGCAGAGAGAGATGAAGGGAAAAAAAATAAAATTCTCAGCAGGGATCACTAAAGCATGTAATTCATTCATTAATCCTTCTCCCCTCTGATTAAGAATGTGTGCATAAGACGGATAAGTGGGTTGAATATGCGTGTATCATAAATTTCATGAAAATGGCCTGGCCTTTGCATTTGCATCCCTACTTTGTCCAAGTAGGGGGAATTAATGATGTCTTATCTTTTCTTTCACACAATACAGATCAAAACATATTTTAAACAATTTATCATGTCAGATGTTTAGGGCAGTAAAAATAAAAGGGTTAATCGAGTTTAAATTTAGGAAAATAAAGGGAAATTGTCTTTACTCCAGTGTTTGTCAGTTGAGGCCCTCAGGAGCCATTTACCTAGAAATTTTTTAATGTTTTCTTGTTAAAAACACACAAAGAGTGGGTCATTGGAAGATTTGTGTAGACATTGATCAGGTAGGTTTGAGGAGAGGAACATCTAAAACATCCAGGGCAGATGGTCCTGAGGCACGTTACCTTTCTCTACACACAACACTCAACCATTAAGTAAAATCTGTTGTTTTTTCTAGTTTATTAAAAATCTAAGATGGAAACATCAAACATCATAAAAGGTTTGATGTTTCTGGAAAGTACTGAATTTAAAAACATCTTTGAGGTGCCTCTAAAACACGACTGGTTGAATTCTTGTCTGCAAGACATGAAAAGATGAACTTTTTTTCTATTTTAACAACATAATTTGAAAAATCTGCTAAATCAAGCTAAAGTATTTGATCACAAATCTCAACAGCATACGTTTAGGACACCAGACATGGAGCATCATCTAACTGATTGCCTAATTACAGTCAAAAATGACTTTGGCAGCATCATTCTGTAAGGATACCTTTATGAGCAAAAAAATGGGACAAAAACATAAAGAGAAATAAATGCTCAGGACCTCAAAGTGAAGTACACTGTCACATGACATTAAAACAAACTTACGTTGTCAGTAACCAGTAATTTTGAAAGTCCATGGTTAGCACTAACTGCTGCTAAGCCAAGCTTCTTCGTCAGATCCTGCATTTACTTTTGCTGCAGAATTGGACATTTTTAACATGTGGGTTTAGTGACTACTGACTCACCTTTGGAGCCAGCCTCTTGTGTTGAGTCGAGGAACTTCAACTTTTGTTGTTTCCACATTTGCTTGAACCCATAAGTTCAAACATTGGCACTTAGTAATAAGTAAAGTGCTTAAGTACAAAAGATGAATTTCAGCATTCATTTTAGAATTTGAATGATTCTCTATAAACCTTTTATGCTTGAAGTTTGCATAAAGATACAGAAAAAAAAGTTTAATATCTTTGAAGATGAGTTAAATAAAATAAACGCATATTTCCTGATCACTAAAACCCTGGAAAAACCTTCCAAATGACTAATAATGTAATGTTCTACATGTTGTGCATGACATAAAGACATTGACAAAAAAAATTAACGATGAAAGGGAGTCAATTATTGTTAACTACGATTATCAAAGCAACATGATGATCTTCCTATTATTTGCATTATACCACTGAGATTCAAACTTATGGTTTCTTTGAAAAGAAAAAAATACACTTTGTCTATTGCATAAACTTGTTTTAAAGACAGAAAACTTTGTTTCACAGTATGAACTTGAATGACCTTTATGAAAATCTGCCCCCCAACCTGGTCCCCTTAAACCAAATGAAGCTGGTCTATGTGAGATGTAAGTCACTCCTTAATGTGACTAATTGTGGTCAACTAAGTCTTTAAAAAAAAAAAAAAAAAAGTGACATGAATAACCTCCACCCTCCATAACCGTAATGACTTTGCAACAAACGACACGTCACTGCCTTTAATTTAATTAACTTCCATCATTGTTGGCCTAATTGTTTGTGACAAGCTGGTTCGGCGAGAGACGGTCTAAGAGAGTGACGGCGTAAATGATATGTTGATGAGTAATTAATGCGTTTCTTAATGGAACTGGAAGCTGCTGCGTTTTTTACGGATCAGCAGCACTCGAGTCAACCAACTTAGACCTGACTGCGCGGATGGAGAGATTTCCTTTGTGCACCGTGTATTTGAGGACAGGTTGAAATTCGGGTTTAAGATTCGTGCTTCTTTGTTGCTTTTCAGATGCTCCCAGGAAGCAGACCTGAACACCTCTGATGTGTTTTATGCAGTAAAGCCCTTCACTGAGCTCCTCCAACTGGCTTGTTTGTGATAACCCAGGAGGCCTAAAGAGATGTAGAAGCTTATGTCTAGCATTTCATTGCCTTTTGTTTAATTAAACCCTCTCTCGCACCAAGAGAGCTTTGAAAAACCTAAATAGCACATTTTGCCCTCAATCAAATATAAGGATAAAAAAAGGGGGGGGAATCAAATCAATTCAGCATCCTTCCTTGACAACTAAATTCAAATATGTAGACTGAGTGCTATTCAAACAATTGGTTTCATGTTTAGTCAAGAGAAAGTGACTGTAATTTAAATCATCTGGTGTCTTCTCTGAACGTGACACTTTTATAAGCGTGCCACTTATAAAACTTCACACTGTCACAGTATGAGAACGTGAACAAATGTTTTGCATGTGAAATTTGCACAGAAATCCAGGAGGATTACTGCATTCACACACAGAGACACAAACTGTTTCCATTATTCCCAGTTAGAGACATCATCAGCTTCCTTGAGGCAGCTTTATGATAATCCAGCGTTTGTAGCTCGTTCCTACGTTTGTGGCCAGGTCGATGGTCGTGTCCAAGATTTTCTACAAACATACCACAAAAATCCACATCAGAGGGCTGATGAACCTGAGGACCAACCTAAGACAAGAATGCACTATGTTGGTGCAAGAACACATTAAGTTGTTCTTGGGGGCCCCTTACAGTGTTCCCATGAACACCTTTTGAACAGAGATGTGTAAGGTCAAAGTATGCATCTCTGTGTGTACATACAGAAATACATCATAAGGAGGTCATAGCCAAACAAAAGCAGCAGCTACAACTGCTAGATCTTCTTCTTCCTCCAGCTGTGATCTTATCACCATGATTGCTATCTTGAAAATTACAAACATTTCCACGAATATTCCAGCACATGAAACAATCAAAACACAGATGTTTAGAGATACTGGACAGCTGCCACTTATAAAGCCCGACAAAAAGTGCCAACAGCTGTAGGATCTTCCAACCAACAACTTGAGATTGCCGTGAGTTGCACAACAGCTGCCTCCTACAACAATTTTCATAAGATGACCATATGTATACCGTCGGTAGGTTGTGACGCACTCTTACAGAAAAACTCTACGGCAGAAAATCCCCTCATTTTTTCAAGCATGTGTCAGGTTGCTCTTAAGAAATGAACGCCAGTCATACCGAATTCCTACAAAAGGTGGAAGGAAACTGTGCTCCTATCTATGAATGTCAACAAACTCTAGATTTATAAGAACCTTTGTGGCCGAGTCTTTAGTCCAATGTTTTTGATGTCTAATGCATCAAAAGTGAAAGCAAGGATCCAGCTGATCCTCAGTTACAACTTAAATCCTTTTTAGACCTGGTATTAACATCTGTCCTAAAAATAAAAATAAACTTTGTATTAAATTCAGTTCCAGTGACATAAATTTCTACACCTTTGTTCAGATTCTTCTGGCTTCAAATTAAAGGCATGATCTTTATGAAAAAAAAAAAAAAACTTCATTGGCATCCACCAAAACCCACATCTTGGCTGTCTTCTGTCTCTTTAACACCTGAGTGAAGTATGAGGTGGGAGAACACACTTCCCAGGTGTTTGAACACAAGGATTCAATCTAAACTCAAGGCAGGATACACGTCGTCTTGTCTGTTGGTATCAAGTTAAGGTGGAAAATGTAACTGAAACACTATTGTAATTAACACTGTGTGACACTGGAACATTGCTTGAGATGTAAATCATCTCAAACCAGTTAGAAAAGTAAAATTGTCACTCTTAAAACTCTAAAGCAGCTTTCTAGCCTACACACAGTGACCATTGGATAAGCTTTGGCAATGATTTGTTAATCACAACGACCGATACCACCTGACCTCAAGGTTGTGATGTAATCGGACACTGTCGCAGTGCATCACATCAGGCGACAGAGGGGATTTTTCTCACAACAGTAAACTGGATTGATGACCACTGAACTGGAAGCTTTGGTGTCTTAGCATTGTTAGATCCTGACAGCGTTATCAATACTCCATTAATGTAACCATACTATAAAACAACAGGTGATTTCAGCCCTGCAACAACAGGAGCTAAACCTCACAGGAAAGGTAATGTGAGATGTTTTCATTGTTGCCATAAATAGATCCTGTCCAGCCTTTTAAAATGACACCGTTTCTTTCTCATTAGAGGTAATAAGACAATAGACAGGACTTAAGGATAACAAGCCCGACCAGCAGTAGAAAGCTGACATAACGAGGCTCCTGACAGGCAGCCGAGGTAAGAAATGGCAGAAAACCTGGAGCTCCCCTCTCATTACCACACTCTCACCCTGTTGTTCTCAAGCAAACTGTGTTTCCTCGATCTTGGGAATATGCCGGTGTGCGAGCTGTGACATCTCCTCAACAATGTCGCCAGGACGCCTGGAGCTCGTTTTCCTATTTTGATGACAGGCTCGCATTGGGCTGACTTAAAAAAATAAATAAATAAATAAATCCAGTTTAAAAAAGAAAAAGGGAGAAGACTTGTAGCATATTTCAGGGACAACACATATACATTTACATACATATATAGATCCATATACACGTATGTATATGTATATATACACACACACATACATATATAAATATATACACATACCTACACATATATACACACATATATACTATAAACACACACAGATACCAGTATAGGAAACACCAACCAGCTGATTTTGATTCTTAAATAGGGTGCAAAAAAATAAAGAAAAAAAAAAACAAAGTTGCATTTTAAGTTAAGTAAAACATTGCATTTTGAAAGGTGAACAAATACAGTTACTGTGTAAGTGAACAACAGACGAGAACATTCCCAGGTTTCCCCACTTTCATTTAGTTTTGCAATTTTGAATGCAGATCACAACTGGTGCTTTCATTAGGGGATTAATTTTATTAATTAAATGCATGATGTTAAAGCCTTGAGTTTAAATGCAAAAATATGCACCACGGTAATTACAAATTGGCAGAATTCCCCTAGAGATGAGACTGGCAACGTTTTAATATTTTAACAAATTCCATAAATACAAACACCAAAAGAAGCCCTGGCTTATCATGTAAAAGGAACACAATCCTTTTCATTTTGAAAATCGTTGAAAATGCTTGTAGCTTACTCCTCCCACTACCATGCACTTCAGTTGGCAAATGTATACAAATTAAAGTAGAAACTCTTGAAGGGAAATGTTTGTTTTTGATCTGCCTTCCCTGTGAACATCAGAACTTCCTCAGTTTTGAGCCCATGAAGGATATGTATCTGCTGAATTAGTGTGGATTTTTTTTTTCCTTTCAGCTCTGGTTATTATTCTTCATACGCTGTAAAAAACAAAAAAAAACAAAACAGCCCCTCAAGAAAAGAGCCTGATATTCCTAAATTTAGTCAAAATTGTCTTAATTTAAGAAAACATTTCTCTGCCAATGGGGTAAGAAACATTTTCTTGACTATCATTCTTAAAAACCTGCAAAATAGTCTAAAATTATCTGCTACTTTTCTGAGTGTAAGAGCTTTTTTTTTTTTTTTTAAACTTTCTTAGAAATTAGTTTTTGCAGTGTGAAGATGAAAAGGAAGATTAATGACCAACTAAAAGTACAGTTACCGGAGTAATGAGAAGATGTAGAGTGCCACAAATCAGAGTTATAGTGATCCTTTGAGAAATGAACGTTTTCCTCCGTCTCAGCAAAAATAATGATGGTCAGACTCTTCAGATTTGGCACCGATGTTTAATCAAAACTAATCATGCTGATATACAGTTTATCTGAATTAGTTGTTTTGGGTTCCAGCATGTTCAATCTGAACAGATGCTTGAGTACGAACACAGGACTGACAGTCAAGCATGGAGGGGGGAGTTTCATGGTATAGAGCTGCTGAATTTTGGTCCAAACATCTTGAAGAATTTTACAAAGACTCACAGTTATTGACACAATATCTCTAAATTTGAAGTTTCACAGCAAAAGACTTTCAAAGCTGGTTATTGATCCAAAGCACAATAAGAAAAGTAGATAAATAGAAATAAAAATTCATGTGTCGTATGCTGATATGTTTAGAAATGCAAAGCATCTGGATTCAAAAGGTGTTCTGAAAATTGTAGTGATTGCATAGTGGTTCAAAAGTGCTTTTAAAGGAAAAAATAGAAAGTGAAAGTGTGAAGATGTAGTAGAAAAAAAGAAATATAAGCCTTAGAACTGAAAAAAAAAAAACATTCACCTTCTTATAAAGGCAGAAAATAACTTCAAAATCTTTCACATTCTTCACAAACACGCTTAAAACTTGCCAAAAAAAAAGAGAAAAAACAAAAAAAAAAAAAATCACTTCACATTCTTCAGAGAAGGTAATAAACTCTGATTTCATAGCACACTAAACAGTTTAAGTGAATTTGCTGCATTTTGAGGCTTGTTAGCTTGGAGTACTTTCTGAACAATTTGAAAATAAAACAAAGGGCTTTCTACATTTTGTGGTGTAGAATTATGAACAATTTAAAATGAAATGTTTTTTGCTTCATTGTTCTGTTCACAAGACCTGCAGCTTTATGTTTTTGTTCTCTTTTGTCGTATGTTTCCCCTCCTTTAACATTTTTGTACTTGGCTCTAAATTTCAGACACCGACTGAGAACAACCAACACCGTTTTGACACACCAACTGTTAAAGTGCCTTGAAGAACGAGATATTCTTTTTTCTTTTTAATTCTTTCTACATTTTCATCTGACAGGTCTCTTGTTTGAACCATGTTTCCCGTTAATCACCCAACTGCTCGTTAAAGTCCCCAAATGCTTAACAGGAGACTAATTAGCAGATTCAGACATGTGTAGGTATTTTATTTTGAAGTGCTAATTACCAGATAATTTCATCACTTTTTTCCCCCCACTCTCTTTCCTCTGCAGAGAAAGCACAAGTCACTAATTGTAAAACAAGAATGCTCAGCTACTAAATTAAACTTTTTATGGTATCTGTGGCTTACTTTTTTGTTTGTTTTTGGTAACTGACAAACTCTGAGAAGATTAATAACCAACCAGATCACTGTAGTTTATATGTTAGTTGTCTGCATTATATTTAAATAGCCAACATTTCTGGAGCCGTCTAGAGAGGACAAACTCCCATCAGGAGTCACTATAGAGCTAAGAACGCGTGTCTCCATATTGAGGAGCGATGCCGAATGCATTATGGGTTGATGTGATATGTTCACAAAAACCTGTGTATGGCTCATTGGCACTCAAATGAAGCACGTGCACAGGTGGTGCAGACTCACAGGGTTCATCTGAAGTCCAGCGGAAATGGAGTTTGCTCGTGTTGACTTTTCAGCTGCACACCACTTTCGTTTAATGAGCTTTCCTGCAAAACACATATTGCACTGAAAATAAAATGGACTAGTTTAAATACAAATAATATGTAATATGTTAAGTCTTTTCTTGATTTAGACCATCAGAATATTTGGAAAAAGAAATAGAAAGGGACTCACAAACAGAAGCATGACATTAGGAAGCAGTCACAAGTATTCATCTGTCTCTCAAAATATTCACACCTTTAATTATGCATAAGTTTGAGAATAAAAAAAGAAAAAAAAAAAAAAGATTTTCTGCCTGCAGTGAAATTAATGTCAAAATCTTTCCCCAAAACTTGCTCATACTGACAAAAATTTGGATAATTGACTGAAAAGAAATGTCTCTTATTACTTCAAAATAAATGAAGCAGTTTTGTTTTTTTTGTTTTTTTAAAAAGAGCCGATATCAAGTTTCAAGTTGGCATTTGGCAGATGTATAACTCAAACTACTAACATTTAGTCCAAGGAGATCTCAAAGCAAGTGAAGGAGTACATCATTAGGCTATTAAAAAAAAAAAGCAATCAAAATCTATAAAAGCAAAGACATTAAAGAAGGAAAAAACCCTTCACTCATCAGCTGGAACAAGTCAAATCTCAGGAGAAGGTGAGGGAATCATTGTCAAAACCGACAACAGATACAAGAAGATAAAACAGAGGAAATATGTAAGAAAATAAATCATCCCATTAAAATCTTTGAACTTGTACCAGAACGATGGGAAGAGAAACGTCAACACAAAAACAGAACCGCTCATGATCCACAGTGTCAAACATGATGGAGGCAGTGTGATGGTACGGGCACATATGGCTACCCATGCACTGGGTTTACAGATGTTTATTCATGATGCTTCTGAGGTGAACAGGGCTTTAATCTTTGCTCACATTAAACAAAACACTACAAAACTGGAGAGTGCTCAACAGATGGATTAAAAGAAACTCTAGCCTGTCTGAAAGGAAAAGAAAAAAAATCTGAATTTTCAATTAATATTATCTCAAACCAGGCGAGCATGTTTTGTTAGTTTGAGGACAAAGCTGCAAGGCAGAAAAATGAGCAGCATCTGAAGTTGTCTGAAGCATCTCCAGGGAGGAAACTCAGAATCAGTCATGTTCATGGACTTAAAATCATCGACTGCAAAAGGACTTTCATCCAAATATATAATAAATAATTTCTAAATCAAAAAGACTTTTGTGAAACCTCATCAATTAAAGTGAAAGTACACTTTAATGACATTTTAAGTGTATCATTTCAAATCCACTGTGGTGGTGTGAGAAAGGCAAAAGCATCTAAAAACAAATTGTTATATACTTGTAGACATCTCTGTATAAGTGAGTTTTTGAAGTTAATGTAGTTTATTTTTAAAAAATTACCTACATACATGTATTAAGTACATAGGTAATAAAACTTTGATCTTCTGCAACAATTTTAATTGCTCATCTGCTTTTCATGTTTTTTCATTTAAGCTGTATGCATGTCTGCATAAAGAAAAAAAAAAACGTAATAATCTTTAAAAAGAAAAGTCGATGATTGCAAATGTTCTGATGGTCACAAATCTGGATGTCTATGTTAGTAAACCACAACTGTTTACCAATGCGACTGGTTGCTACTGGCAACAGTATGTTTAACTTCGAAAAACTGATATCACCTGTATAGATTTGAAAAAAAAAAACAAAAAAAACATATATATATCTATATATATAGATATATATATATGAAAATTAATCAAAAATTAGAACTTGTTACCAAAGCTGCTATCCTGAAAAATTCACTTTATTTAAAAATCTCAGACTCCCACTATTTATTAGTCAAGTAAGATTTCTAAAGACTTTATAATATAGAAGTAGAAAATAACATTATGAAACAATATAAAAGCATAAAAGATCAATAAAGCTAATTAGTCTATTTATTCACATTCATGTTCTCATGACCTTTTCTGGGTTCCATAATGGAAGTACAACAGCAGTGAATTTAATAACTTATAATAACATAAACATTGTTGGTCTATGAAATGGCTCTGATTAGCTTTCACATTTGACAGGTATTGAAGAGGAGAGTGCTGGCAGAGGAGTTTCTGCTCTGAAAAACAAACATGGCCATTTCTGCATCGACTGACGGTGGAAAAACAAAGAAAAAAAAAAAAACAGTGAAAGAGCCAGACAGAAAGTGAGAAAGAGACAGAGAGAGATTGATGGCCTTATCCCCGAGAGGAGAGCAGATTCTTGGGACAATAGTGCAAGTAAATCAAAAAAACAGAAAACCATTTCAAGTATCTTTTTTTTTCTCTTTAGTATTACATCTTAAAATGAGAGCACAATGAACCAGATACATAAACGCCATCTGACATTTTACTTCTACTGCATTATTATAAAATACAGACATCAAATAATTCACTACTCTGCCAATTAAAACATTTGACCAATAATGTAACATTTTTTGCAGTAATGTTGCAAGAGGAAAAAATTTCTCATTTTCCTCAAAACAACAGGTTTCTTTTTTTCAAAAAGGAGTAGTTTTATCTCAGTTTTGACACTTCTGGTCGACAACTGTCTTGATGAATTTAATTTAAATCTAAATGTACAAAAACTGACCTGATTGAGGTAAAACTGGGTTTTTGTGGCTCTGAAGAGAACATACTATCTGTAGCTAATCAGAAAATGATATTTCACAGTAATGCAGAAAAGCTAAAATAGTCCAAAACACAGTTATATTCTTTAACATTAACCTTGTTTAGTTGACTTAAAGAAAATTTTGCACCTGTTTCACACACGCACATCCTAGTTTATCATGTTCAAAAACAACCAAGGTAATATAGTTAACCATACGTCAAAGCCTGCTGGAAAAATTAGCATTACTATAGAAATTCAAAGATATTTTATATGGTTAGTGTCTGCCAGACACTCAAAGAAATGGAAAGTTTTAAAGGAAAGATAAATATACTAAAGTTATTTTGTATATTTTTGGAACAAATGTGAAGCATTTTAACCTTAAAAACACTGCTCCAAGCAGGAAAACATCTGGTTTTCAGAGCTAACGCCAGCACAAATGTGGGAGTTGTAGTTCATTAAATCACCACTAGGGGCTGGCACCAAAGACAAGTCTAAAAATTAGTGAAAAGTCATACAAAAATCAAACTAGGACCAGCTTTCCTTTGATGGACAGCTGCAATGCAGTCTGTGATGTCCAACACCTAGCTGTCACTTTAGCTACATGGCACAATGCAAACCTAAAGGGGCAAAAATCATTTTATTTTATGATAATATGGTTTGTTGGGCTTTTAATTGGACTAATGGACCACTGCAACCTGTCCTGGATACCTGGAAGGTGTCCAGGGTCAAAGCTTACAGGTGAGCATGAGTGAAGCTAAGCTGAAATAGCTAATGTATGTGTCTGCGTGAGTGCTTTCAAACCTGTTCCCAAGCTTGTTTTTTCCTTGCATTTGCTCAATTCTGGATTAATTCTGGATTTACACGCGTTAGCTGGACCCATTTCCTGCCAAAATGACATCAACCAGACCTCAGAAAACATAATCAGAAAACCTTGAGGTGAACGTTGTCCAGTTCTTGCATGGTGGTGGTTGCATAATACTCTGATTTATTAAAATCTTCTCTTTTGCATCATTTCCAACTTTTTCTTGTAAATATGCAGAATATAAATAGAAAAAGGGTCATTTTCAGACACTGCTGATCACAAAATCGTGATTTTCTGCTCTTGAACATCTGCAGAACAATACATCTAATTACATCTCTGTGATTTTAAGAGGCCACAAGTATATGGATGAGATTAGAGTGCCTTCTTTTGTCGAGGAAGTGTAGAAATACATCCACAAGGGCGACGCATGACTTCAGAATGACTAAAAATCACGGATGGACCACATAGAGACAAATTAGTTTTAAGTGGCAGCTAGAATAAAGAGCTTTAAAAGAGTCAATCTGGCCAAAAGAAATACAATTCATGACAAAGCAGTCAAAAGCTCAGCTACTCAGCGGGCCATTTCTTCAACTTACTAATGCAAAAGACCATTTTCTGTTTGCTTCCATAAGTCCTTTGTATTCTTACATGCAGATATAGAGCTGTATCTGAATGTGCACATTTCTTAGGCTGGTCTTCAATTTACATTTAAATGAAACTCCTTGGTCATATCATGCCTTGGTAAAATGTATTTCTTTTTAATCCTTCAAACATGTTTCCTAAATTAATCTATGGTTATCACTTTACTCCTTGAAATCCTTCATTAAACAAGACATTAAAGTCTTTGCTTTGGTTTTTTTTACCCCTACGTGTTCTAATCGGATTGAATTGAATCATATAAAAGAGTTAATTGATTTGATCTCTATCGCTTTTCTATATATGCAAAAAAAGAGAAAAATTATAGTTTTAAAGTGTTTCTTTAGTACCCATGATTGTTACCTCCTGACTAAAGAGCATGGTGTTTCACCGTGTGGTAATGCTAGTTATCATTCACGACCTGATCTGTCGTTGGTATCATTCAGCCCTCGAGTGTTTTATGAGCTGCAGCAGAGCGTGACCTCCCTTACAGACAGCAAGTAAGATTTACTTGAAATTATAGTGGCTGGTTACATCCAGGCGGTGAGAGACAACCAACCCAGAAAGGCGAAAAAAAATAATAACAGGAGGCTGTGTTGATGACATTTATGACTGAACGAGGAGGGGGTGTCAGCACAGAAGTAGGTAAGTGAAGGTGGAATAATGAGAAAAAAAAGTGGCCTTTTTCATCTTTACCCAGGAAAGGTCTGAAACACTGATTTGCCTGACCACAATAACAGTTTCCACTTTGTAATCTTTCATCAAAGTCGCCTCTGAGCCAAGAGAATTTGGGATTGTAAAACTGATTTAATTTTGTAATAACTTCCCTTTAAGCATAACAATATTTTTTTTTTCCTAACTGATGCCATTGAAGAAGTCTAACTTTTGGGACTTTGAGATCCAAGATCCTGTAAGGTTATTTCTCTCAAAGAGGATGTTCTGTTTCTGATGTCCGGCAGCTCATTGTCTAAATATGGAGAAATAAGGAAGCTGTAACAACAGTTTAGTTGAAGACTTACTACTCTCTAACTGAAAGTCACGCCTTTCACAGCCATGTTTTTTTTCCCCCTTTTATCTCCACTGACCTTTCATGGTATTATCAAGAAGAGAATAAAAAAAAAAAAGAAAGCATTTTCTTTAAAAGTGTTGCTCCAGCCAGTAATCCTGTGAGATCATCCACTGTGGACTCACTTGTGTGGACCGACTTGGCTTCAGTCTTTTTTTTTTTTTTTAAACTTCACCTGAGTAGCAGAAGTCAGAACCAGAACAGTGATGCAGGTAAAGGAAGTCCAACAAAAACAAACCAGAATTCAAGCTAAAAAAAAAATCAACCCCAACACCATCACATTTAGGGATGTTTACACTTACTGCACTTTGGTTTTTATGATATGTGGAGCACAGAAGCTGAACCCAGCTTCTCGGTATCTGGTTCTGACTCTGGGAACTGATAAAAAACCAGATCCAGATGATCTGAGGGATCTGGGTCAGGACTGATGTCTTTTGGTCCTAAACAATTCAGAACTTTAAAGTCTGACCTCTGATTGACAGCCAGTGTAAAGACTTCAGAGCTGGACTGATGTGGTCCATATTTTTGGTCTTCAAGACTCGAGCAGCAGACTTCTGAATGAGCTGCAGTTTTTTTGTTTTGTTTTGTTTTGTAGGTAGACCCTTAAAGATGCAGTTACAATAATCAAGTCTACCAAAGATCAATGTATGGACTAGTTTTTCCAGGTCCTGCTGAGACGCGACATCTTTATATCCTTGAAATGCTCCTAAGGTGCTAATAGGCAGACTTTGTTATTGCCTTTTGTGTTTTTCCAAATGTAAGTCCGAGTCCATCACTACCCCCAGATTTCTGGCTGGTTGGTGGTTTTTAGGTGTTTGGTTTGAAGCTCTGTGAGGGATCTGTAATCATTTCTCTTTGGTTCCAAAGATAATTCCTCAAGTTACCAGAAGCTCAACGTTTTATCTTGACTTAAGTAATGAACATTACCTGACATTCATTCTGATCAAATCCATCCATCCTCATTTCAAATGAAACAACATCTGAAAAGAAGACTGCTAAAACCAAGACCAAACCATCCGTCACTATTTCCATGACCCGGTCTAGCGGTAGTCTGAGATGGCCCAACTCCAGCAGGTGGAGCCCCCAACCAAAGACACCGACCCCAGTCAGCAGTCATCAGTCATCGCTCTTGGTCCCCTGATGCAACGATCAATCACCTCCACCATCAGAGTCTTCAAGACCATCATAATGTTCAGCAATTTAAGTTTTATTTAGTTAAACACAACTTCAATAAACTATCTCCACTCATACCTTAAACATTGAGACTCTTTACTCATTTCTAAAATACTGGCATAATTTCAATAAATAAGATACTTGAATAGTTTAAGCCACTGAAGGAGGTTTTAAACACTCCAGCAACTCCTGTTTGCACTAATTAACTCGACTCCCTCTCCCCTCAACAGTATTGAACTTCTGAGATGGTGTGTTACAAACAGAATAATGCGAATTATCAGGAGTCCGAAGGGGGAACTGGTGTAAATTAGCTGCACTCGCAACAGGATTTACATTTACAACTGAACTCCATCATATAAATAGCTGAAAGTAGCTTTGTCTGATATTTAACAGCTTTTAATTTGCAAAATGGTTTTGGTCTTCAGAGACCTGAGGTGCAACACATTTTTGCACATTTAATATTTGATGCCATGCCGTTTTATTTCACATTTACTGGTCTACTCTTTCTTGTTTAACCCCCTGCTCCCCCTTAATGTCTTTATTTTCCAGTTTGTAATATTAAAAAAATAAATATGGCGCATGTTGAGTCTTTTTTGCCACTCTGGGTTGCTCACTTTAAAAAAAAACAACTGAATAAAATTGAGGTTTAGTCTGACTTTAACAGGAATAAATATCCTGCAATAAATCCATAAATAAGTGCAAATAACTTCTACATATAATTCATATTAAAATGCAGCATTACTTTTGAAGGTTTAAGACATCAGTGGAAAAATCTGATTTAGTCCCCACTGCTGCTGCTGCTAGTTGAAATTAGAAAGTTTCTTTCCAATTCAATTCACACTGGCAGTTCAACAATTTCTTTAAAAAAGTCTTTTGAAGTCATAAAAAGGTACAAGATTTTATTTCCATTATTCCAAGGATACTGAAGTGTCCAGTGGGTATGTTCAGCAGTGATGAATTTGAGAAAAACCCGTTTGGCAGGGCGCCTTGTTGCTAGGCAACCAAAAAGCTTTCCAAGCAGAGACACTGAATTGGAGAAAGAGATGAGTTTCAGCAAAGAAAAGGAAATATTTCTGGTGTACTTCAGACTCAGTCGGGAGCTGTTTGACTACCTGCAGGGAAAAGTAGAATGAAGACTCACGAGCTGTGAATGATTCAGACCTACTGGACCGACTGATCACTTCCACAGAAGATATCATTGCAAAAAAAAGTTGGGTTTTATTTTTTAATCCCATCTTAAGCCTGTGTAATTGGAGATTTCTTCCCACACCAAAGCTTTGCTCTTTCTGCGTCAGCGTGTCTACAAACACGTCTGTTGCGGCTCAGGAAAGTGAGTCATGGCTAAAACTAACTTCCCCTTCCTCCATTGTCTTTGTGTGCCGCCAGATTGTCTGTGATTGGATCAAGTTATCATCAAAACTGAACAGTTTTTTTTTAAATTGTGGCTCACATATAGCTTTTATAATCCCTGTGAGGCACCGAGGTCTTGTTACAACACAAGATCTCAGTGCAGGAGAAGGACTTTGGGTCAGCATACCTCGATACAGACGTTGAAACTAATTTCATAAAAAGACACTTCAGTCAGCCGTCTGCTGTAGATGTTTGAACTATCCTTTTAAAAACTTCTCCATGAATAAACAGAGTCCTTTTATGTGCAACTACACCATTTCATTTCCTTCAACTCACAAGGATTAAGAATAATTTGTTCTTCAAACCACCAAAATTTGCTCAGAACCAGGTGAAATAAGCACCAAAAAACAAACAATGCAGAAGACGTGAAGCAACTTTGGGTAATAAGTTTCTCTGGGTCTGTGATGATGTGGAGGAGACAGAAGGAGGAGTTCCTCTTCAGCATCTGAATCAAGCAGAAATGCAAATTCAACTTAAATTAAATTATTGTGGAATAATCTGGGAAGAATTTAAGGTGGAATGAGTGTACGTCACTAAATGCAGCCATGAGCAACAACAGAACAACAAAACCACTCTCTTTAATATTTACACTGTGAAAAATAATGTCTAAGAAAATAAAAACAGAGGAATTTAAAGGATTATTTTCAACTAACTTGCTAGTTTAAAGAATTCTAGTCAAGACCAACCAAGTTTAGTAGTAACTTTTACCCTTCAGGACTTTGAAGCACACTAACTCTGGAAATACTGGATTTTTGTTTCCTTTAATAAAAAAAGAGGTTTAATTCACTTATGAGACTTCCATTTTTCAACTTAGTTTAGTTCCTGTATTTTTGTCCAAAACAACAATAAAGTCTAAATAAATCAGCTGAAAGATGCTCTCCTGAACCCTCCGTCAGGTTGTACTCCTTGATCATTTTAACAGCTTGTTGGTTTGTTTATATTTGCAGAGGCAGCTCTTTTTATTTTTTAAACATTAGAAAAATGTAAAAATGATCTGTTTTCACTCCTAAACTTCTATTAACCTGCTTGTAATGAAATCTTTATCTGTGCTAGTCATTTCAAGGGAACAAACCCGTCCATTATTATTTTTTAAATAAAAATTACACCATGAAAATGAGAAACAAACAAACTATGTTTATCCCGAACTTGTTTTCTAAATAGTTTTGTTTGCAGCAATCTCCGAGTTCACTTGTTGAGCTGCAAATCCATTTTTCTCTTTCCAAAGTTAAACATGGAAAGTGTTTGTTTTGATAATAAATGCTGTATTTGCCATTTTAAACGCGTACTCACAGATAAGCAAACAGAGCGAATTTCCCCCGATCGAATTTCAGCGGCTCGCTTTGTTCATTTATTCCCCAATCACTGCTGACTAAAATTCAAACCAGCGGTTGCTAGATAAAACCCTACCGTCTACAAAGACGCAGTTTTTATTCATTAAAAATGTATTCTCCTTGTTTAGAGTCAATCAAGCTTTCTTTATAAATCATTGTCAGTGGTAACCGTGACAACCGCTGAAACAGCTACTAAATTAATATGTTTTGAACTTTCAACAGTTATTTGAACAAAACGTGTCATTTCTGGAAACGCAGATGGTGCTTTAGTAGGAAAATTTAAGCTTACTTCTAAATGTTTTAATCAAGTAAACATATACATAATAGTTGCATAATAGACGTAAGAATAAATGGAGGATAAAGACAAGAGGACATCAGCATGTTTAATTTTAAAGACGAAGAACAACAAAATGTGTCTAAGCAGTGAACCAATTTTAAGACTTCATTAAAAAATGTTCCAGCAACATAGTGAGGTTTAATTATGGCAATTTCTTATCGGCTTTTTGTTTGTGTTTTGCTATTTTTTGAAGGATTGCAAAAGCTGATGGAAGCAAATACTGATCTGGTGTCCTCAGATTAACAAAAAAAAAAAAAAAAAAAAAGTGTTTCTCAACTTTTACAAAGCTCCTTTGCCCCTTTAAAAAAGAAAAAAAATCATAGTAGGAAGACGTCATCAGGCCTCGGCTGGCGAGAAGTTCAAAACTGCGCTGAAAATAACTGTTTATAAAAGTAATCTGGCATTCATCCGAGTCAGCCGGCTCCAAGGAAAATAAAACTGACACAGGTGTCAGCTCCACTCATCTTCTTCAGAATTCAATTTTATATATTGAATAAAATTCCTCATTTACTGCTATTTTCAGATAACACGTATTCTGTATTTACTCATTTCCTCATGCAAATGAGTCCATTAAAACAGTTATGAGGGGAAAATCCATTATGCTCCCGCTGCAGCGGCAGGGATGCACGTTCCCGGTATTCAGGTCAAAGTTTCTGGAGTAACCATCATGTCTGCTCTGCATCTGGAAGAAGCTAGTCTGAGCTTTCATCATTTGCTCATTTGGAAACTTATAAACACTCGCGACCATACTGCTATTTTTAAAACACGCAAATAAAAGTACAGTAATTTGACTCGGGGTGTGAGTTTAATCAGGATTATCTGCAGTAGATCCACATTACTTATGGGAAAAAAAAAATCAGCAGCTGTCTGTAAACAAGTTTAGCATTATTTTTATCCATCTGGATGCTGGTACCCAAACGAGTACTAGACACAAACAAAATACTATACAGCACATACCAGAGACTGCAATAAAATAACTGCGCAAAGCCTTGGAGGTGGTTTTAAGAGTCGACTTGAAGTCTGTTCTGAGATCTACTCGGCGTCTTATTGGCAGGAAATAAGTCAGGATTAATCTAAACACAAGCCTGACAGCTGCCTGGACACGCCCACTTTACCTAAGTTACCACAGAGTAGCCGTCGTCCTACGATGGAGGGATATATCTAGATGTCGAGACTAGATCCACATCTGAAACAAGAGCTAGCAACTTCAGTCATGTTATGTTCAAAAAGGAGGATGGTTATTCTCGAATTTAAGCTCAGAAGTCAAGCTGCGTAGCTAAGTGATGACAGCCATTTTGACAGGAAAGCCTCCAGCTGTCATGTCCGTAATTACTCTTGAATTTGTGGGAGTTGATTCATTTTTGTTCCAGCCTCTAGTGGTTATCAGAGGACCCGCACACTTTGGCTCTTCCAGTTAGATCCGGTTTCATCATCATTAGTGTGTCACTTTAAAGCAACTGCTCTAAGACATACTGAAAAGCTGCACATCTGGTTGCTATGACTACCTTCCACTGTAGTGACACACAGGATTATGGGATACATTTTGCAAGTTCTTCCAGACGTAGCACAGCATCTGAGAATGGCTCGTATACTGCATACCGTGTACTACTACTTATGGCTCCTTCACATCTTAATGATGTTTCATGTTGTGTTGTCGTTTCATCTGAAAACTTTTTTTTTTTTTTCCCATTTTTTGGTGCCATGTTCCTGAAGTTTGGTGATGCTAGCCCACAAGTTGGACAAAAAAAGGTTTTGTTGAGGAGACAGTAACTTTATGAGCCATTCCAAGATATACCTCACCTTTTACCCACTGTGACAGGTGGGTGTAGAAAATTCATGTATAGTGTCATGCAAAAGTTTAGGCACCCCTACTCTTCTTGCTTTATAAATAATAATAATAATGATAATATAATAGTAGCATGACAGCTCAATCAAATAATTACAGATTTAGCGGTTTTGCCAGTTATTGGCCATTATTTAAAGAATGGCATCAGATTCACAAAATAAAATCCTCTACAAGTAAAAGGGAGTACTTTGTGTGACCTTCCACATAATAAAGCACAGATTTTACACTTTTTATTTTTTTTTAGATCGACCCATATGGATGTTTGCAATGCTATTAATTAGGATTCAGTTCTGTTTAGGTTTAAGAGAGCAATCTGTACTTAATATTTGTGTTTTTAAAGAGACTGGGAAATATACATGGATCTCATTAAAACTGATGAAACCAAGACTGGAGGTGCTGATAAACTTTTGCACAGTTCTATATTTATCAACTGTGAAAATTAGACTGAACTGGAGATGTGACCAAAATGACCTCATCACCAGAAGAATAAAGACATCTTTGGACTCGTTCAGTGCTGTGAAGTCGCCCTCACGATCTTTGAGAAGGAAAGGTCAGCACTAATCAGAGTCAACATAATGATTTTGAGCAGTAATTCAGGCTCATGTTGATCCTTGAGAATTAGACATCAAACTGTGCTCCTCCATCTCTCTGAAGATGCTCAATGCATCTTAAATGTGGATCAAGTGGGATTATCAGCAGGGCCATGACGTATCATAAGCGTCCTAAACCGCGTCAAGCCTAAAACGCGACCACGCTGGACCATGAGCCTTCACAGATAAACAAATATTGCATTATGTGCTCGCTGAGTTCAGTGGTTATCACAAACTCATATTCAAATCGGCTTCATTTTCCTTCTCCACAACAGGTGTCTCACCTGTAGCAGCTCAATTTTCTCTTGGCTGGAGAAGCAGAGCGTCAGGAGACGAACAGAGGCCAGCACCACGTCCTTTCTGGTCTCTGAGGCGGTGGAGTACGTCTGAGTCGGAGTTGATGTTTGATGCTTCGTTACGGTCTTTGTGGAGTACTGACGGGTCGTTGCACCAGTTTCATACTGATATCCGGCCCGTGGTGGGCGGCTGCTGCACCTTTGGAGAGAGAGGCACAAAGGGAACGAATAATTCAGGATTTCTGATTTAAAGTACAAATGAGAGGAAAGATTTGGCTTTGGTTCATTTAATAGTCTAATTTGGTTAATTTTTGGCAGAAATTAAACTTTGCAAATGACAAAAATTTCATCCACCATCTGTTGTAGCTTGTAATATTGTACAAACAGAGTTTAAGAGCAAGTGCCATATTCAACCTGTAATGTAATTTTTTTTAAAAAAGTGCTAATTGTGCAATATAGTAATTAAAAAAGTATAATCTTGTAGTTAGTTTTATACTGGGAGTTCATTGGGAATTCAACCAGTTTTATTTTCTCTTACTTTCATGGAGAGTCAAGATTTTTTCTTTTTTTTTTTCTAATTATGTTACAGTTAATTATGTCACATTTGGATTTGCTGCTTTAAAGGCAGGTTAAGAGATTTCTGTTAGTTTGAAACAGTTTTCTAGTTCCTGTTAAGGCTAGTTCTTGGTTTCTTCAGTTCTTCTCTTGTTCCCATCATTCCTGATAGTTTTCATTTGTCTCGCCAGCCCTCTGAGCATTCATTGTCTGCTCTTCCCCCTCCTGTTTTACTATCCAGTTGGTGTCTCATGTTCTTCTCCATGTTATCATTTTTCTGTGGTAGAGGATTTTTTGTTTTGTTTAGAGTCCTGCCTGTGTCCTGCTTTCTGTCTATACTAAAAGGATCTTGTTGTACTTTTCATCCTTCTCGTTCTCCTGGATTTGGTTCCTTCCCACCTCACGTTATGGTAGAGCAGCCCAAACCACACCCCCTTACTTTATAGTTTCCAGAGTCTGGACTGTGTGGTTTTTTTTTACAGCGTATTTTGGAGATAGGCAGGTACCTGAAGGTGAGAAGAAATTCAACAACATGACAGCTTTCTTGTTCAGAAATAACATAAAATCACTTAAAATGGACTAACATTAAAGGTAGGTTAAGGGCCTAAAGGGCTAAAAGGACTTTTACTCACCGTTACTACTTGAATCCAAGTTGATGTTAATTTTATGTGGATTTTAGATGTATGCAAGAACGCATAAAATGGAAAATTAATCATTTGTCAGGGTCAGTGTTAAAGTGAACATAACTCACTAAATCAAAACAGCAAGAGGTGTTACTGAGGTTGTTAATGTGGGAGTGGGGGGGGGATAAAAATAAATTAGAACCGAGGCAGGAAAGGAGGCTCTGAGGAAAACTAAAATGAACCAAAATAAACAAACATGAGGATCCTGGCTCTGAACAAAAGGAAACCGAGGAGTATAAATACTGAAGGAGCTGACGAATAATGAGAAGCAGGTGGAGCAGAATCCAGGTGAGCGATCCAGACAGGAAGCAAAGTAAAGAGAATGCACAAGAGAAGCCCGATCTATGAAATAAAACATGAAACAACGCTACAGCGTGACGCCTGGAAACCCTAAAAAAAAAGTTCAACACAGAAAATAAAAAGAATTCAACAAAACCTTCAATCAATCTATTGATTTTTTCTTCTTAACAAGGAAACAGTCTCCGTTTTATTTTTCCACCTCAAATGTGTCTGAATCTTTTCTCTTGGATTGTTTTTCCTCCTACATGTGCATGTTTGTCTCTGCTGTGGAGCTGTGGACTTCCAGGTGTTTCTGGTCCTCTCCTCCAGTGATGGTGAAATCTCTGACCTCCGAGTTTCTCCGTTTTATTTTGCAGTATTCTGCTGCTCTAACATGACATCAGCCGCTTTAAAAGGGTCCTACAATCAAAGTTCATTGGATCTATATTTCACCTTTCAAATTTAAATGCTTCCTTTCTGGTGTCGGCACATATCCAGAATATAACTTTTGTCATTTTACAGCAACACTGTAAAAAATGTCATTTATTTCCAAAACCCTCACAGATCACTTTGCTCCCCAACAATTTATGTACTTACTTGGACATACTTGTACCATTTTAACTTTCAGGACTTCACTCTGACAGTCGGGGCAAATTGTGACGACATGCAATGTGAAGTCAGATAAACTCAAAAATGCTGTTTAAGTCAACACACTAGATGGATCTGTCAATATAAAAGCTGTATTTTTTTTCTACTGACCTTTGGGAATTTTGAAGCCCAAAAAGTCTTTTTTTTTTTTTTTTTTAAAGTAGAAGATATATGTTATTGCTACTTTTGTAACTCAAACAGGGTGTTGAGTCTTGGCTGAAAAATTTAACAAATAAAAAGAACAGGAACCAGATCTGGGGTTAATATTTAATGAGGCGTGTGGAGAACAAGTTCTTCTCTCAGCGTGTTGTTGCCACAGGACATGTTTGGAGTGGCCAATCAGCAAAAAAAAAAGAAAAAAAAAGAAAGAAAGCAAAGCAAAAGGAGGTTTGTTGTGTTTCATCTAACAATATGGGGTTTTAGCTTGCTGCACCACAGAGTTGTGGAGCATAAAAATGATGAACACCCTCAGCAGTGCCAATATGTGCCACCATCTTTAGATTCAGATGATTCAAAGAACAAAAAAAAGAAACTCAACTATAGCTTATCTGCAAACATGTCCCACTGAGATAATAGCCCGAATGCTATCAAGCTTGTGTTTATCTTTTTCATCCTGAAGCCTGATACACATCGTCATCTCCGACAATAAAACAATCAAGCCTGCACAGACTCTTTGGTGTCCAGACCGGCAGCCTCGTTGCGATTCTGGCACCACACTTCTCTAATGAACCTGCTGCTTATTAATCCCCATCACTAATGAGGCTATTCAGGCCGGTAAGCTTCCCCAGAATCCGCTAATGAACACATGATAAAGCTGCCCGAGTCTGTGCTAAGTACACATCCGGACCGGTGAAATCACAGCAGCACCTGCCCGTCGCAGCAGAAACACACTACGGCGGCCTTCTGCTGCGGCGCCGCGGACCCGTTAACACGTACGCGGCGAAATGATTGTTTGCTCATCCAGAGTCAGAGGTGAAATGATGCATCAGTGTGGAGGAGAAGACCAAGGAGCTCATCTCTCCACCATCGTGACCTGGACAAATACGTTTATTAAGAGAGCACATTTTGAAACATCAATGTCACCAAAAGTGCCTTTATTGTCAAACAAAACCCAAGAAGTCCACTCTGTCCACTCTGACTTGTGTGGAAGAAACGGTGAAATTGTGTTTCATAAACCGTTTAGAAAAACATTTTTTACTTGTAGCACATAAATATAGTAGGATAACAAGTTTAAAGATAAACTTTTTGTGAAAAACTGAACTTCTTCTGAACAAGTTTGTTTATTTGAGTTCCTAACATCATTTTAATAAATGAGGATTTTATTCTTGACATTTAAATCTCTGCTTGCAGACACTCCTGTAGGTGTCCCAATAGTAATGTCAAAATAGCCATGAGCTGTATTTGTGTTTGAAAATGAACAAAGAGTATGAAACATTTAACATTCAGGGCATGACCCTGATGTCTACTTGTCATTTCTTGTAAAATAACTCCAAACATCATATTTTATATTCCTGACAGTTGCCACTGAATACTTATTCTCATGTCATATGATATGTCACTTCGTTTGTGACAACTTGACAGTTTCCAGGACTTCCACACATGCCGTATCCAGCTCTCAACATCCTGAAACAGAGCAGCAGGTGTCATCCCCCTCTGTGTACCTGAGACTGACAGAGCCCACAGGGATCAGGGGTGTGTGTATGTATATATATATGTATGTGTGTATAGATATATAAATAAAAGTTAGAGTCAAGGTGGGTGTCTGCAGCCCATCTCACCCCTCTCCTGCTGGCAAAGTCCTCCTCTGCCAGCAGCCTCACCCCCAGCAGCACTCTTGCCATGTCCTAGAAGATCATGTGACCCACGTCGAAACAGACGATTTCAGAGATGCCCTGCTGGATAGGACGTAAGGCAAAGAAGTCACAGAGATAGCATGCTGCCAACAGTGGTGTGTTGGCAGGCAGTTTAAGATCTGGCAGCCTCACTGGGTCCCTTTGCTTGTTTTTTCTGCACATGAATCGACCCTGAGGATGTCCTTCAGAGCACAGCATCCTCCACTGCACCCTGATGTACAAGCTGCCAGGGGACTTATTCCCAAAAACTGGGAAACAAATATAATCCTTCCCCAACATCTTCACACTCTCCCAACATAGTCTGCACCACTATGGACAATCTGGAGAAAGTCTTGCATGGTCAACTGGAAAGAGGCCAAAGCTAAACTTAGAAGAACGAAAAAAAACCCCAAAAAACTCTGAAAGAACACAGACAGCTAAATCTTGGTGTCAGCTTTGCCACTAAGTGACATCAAGGAGTCTCCAAGTCAATGCATTTTAAGACAACAAACCCTGAACAATCGCTGTGAAAAACGAGCATTAGAAACAAATGGACGTGCAATAAATCAAATGTCAAGCTGACTTAAATGAATAGAAATGAGTTTCCAAATGGGTTTTGAATATATTGTCTTCTAAAGTGACACATCCACGAGCTTCTGATCAGCAGACATCAATGATCTCCTGCAAGGGTGCAAAGTTAAAAACACAGAAAAGTAAAGAAGGCATAAATTCATTTCACGACTCAACTAAAATTCTCATATTCAGCCAAGCCGAGAACGGCTTTATCCTTCTGTAAGGTCCCTCAGATGGAGGAAAATGTCTTCGACAGCACCAATTATTTCTTTATGAAAAATAAATGTAACTTTTAAAGAAAAAAATCCCCCCCCAATAAGTGATTTGATAAGACCATCTGTTTTGGTTTTGTGTGCTACTTATTATACTCATTTTACATCAACACTCAAAGTTATCTTCGTGATAACTGAGTGTTCATTATCAGATCTAAATCTGGCGTTAAAATAAAAATTCAGTCAAAAATGTTCCTCAGTGGAAATAAAGTAAACCGGTTCTCCTCCCTGTGGTGTCCCCGAAACGCCACAAGGGTCAGAGGCTCCGCCCACAGAGGAGATGTGTGTTAGAGGTTGTGTGGACTCCTCCTGATGTTCAGCAGCAGAATCAAAGTTTCACTATATCAACCTCACATGTCTAACAACAACAACAGTACCACAGGTGTAGCAGCTTAGACACAGGCCCACTTGCAGATGGATCCAAAAATAAAAACCTTCATTTACGTGCCACCAAGTTGAAAACACAATCTGTCACTTCTTCAAGGTCTTGAAAATTGGATTTATTTACAGCAGCAGAAACAAGGCTGTAAACAGGGAGAAAGGGAGGTAAAACATTGCTGATGAAAATGTGGTTTACGCCGCTCTCGGAGACAAATAACACAGCACACATACATACAGCCATTATACGTTATAGTCCCATCAGTCATGACGTTATGACTGCTGACAGGCAGCATGAGGAAACGCTGCTCATGTGTTCTGCTGGGAAAACCCGCATCCTGTCACTCACATGACCGAGTCAAGTCCTCCAACATGGCAACACGGTTCCCCAACAGCAGTCACCCTGTCTCAACAGGTCAGTGCATCATTTGCTCTCTGAACTCCCCAGGTACCAATCTGATGGTATCTCTGATAAATGGTCCTAATTCAGACACCCCAACACCAGAACCGACAGGAGCCCAACCCTCTGCTGGCAACATCCTGGGACCAGTCCGTCTGGTCACCTTCAGATGTTCTTTGTCCACCATCTAGCTGGACAAGGCTAATTTGGGAGCATGCAGAGGACCTGATTATAAAAAATATATATATATTATAAATAAAAAATATACTCAATTTCAAGATTATTGTTATACTCACTCTCATGGAAAATCTGCATCAATCTGTACCAGTTTCACCCAGTGAAACCATTAAACCGCTTTCTTTTTCTGTCTCAGCAGACAGAAATCCTAATGGGAGCAAAATTTGGCAAGAACGTTCCAAATTAAATATTTAAATGTGGTTGAGAAAGTCTTTAATCAGACTGTGGGTTAGCTAATCCCTTTTTCCAGCGTAGTGAATCCTGTTACATCTGCCTCATACTGTGCCAGAGAGCAGCAAGTCGCCCATAAAAGGTTTAAACCCAAAAGTGAAACTAATGTGTCTTTAATAATAACTTTTATATATTATATA
>JAOWBL010025784.1:0-31649 GCA_028564865.1 Zenarchopterus dispar
TGAGAAAATTATACTTAATGTTTGACAACATATAACTAAATACTACGGTTCTCAGTTCTTTCAAGGAAGATATAGTCTGTCTTGATTGAAAAAGAACATGTCATGGATGGTAATGAATTGAGTTTCTTGCTTTTTGTTTTGTTTTGTTTTGTGGAAGTGCCACAGTTTTTCCTCAATGATGAAATAGGTATTTGTGAGAAGAATAAAGAAGGTGATGCATGTTGTTTGAAGTTAGATTAATGCAACAAAGAAAGGGCTGAATCACTGCACTCTAAAGAGACTTTTTTTGCTGTTTAATGTTGGTTTAACCTGTGGGTGGGTTAAGTTCATCAGAGAACCTTTGGAGCTATAGTGTACAATGATTTTATATTCTGGTATTATAAATTAACTGTCGCAGCTGTCCACTGATTAAAGATGGTATCCCATTAACAACTTTATGAACTTAAATAGACCTCATTGAGGCAGTTAGTCTTTTCTGTCGTTGTTTATGCACTTCCAAGTTGCCACTTTTGCTTTTGAATGTTTTACTTTTGGTTTTTGTATTGGTAGTGATGTTATTTTTCCATTCTCTGTGTGCTTTGTTATTGTGGTGTCTAAACATTGAGTAAAGTGCAGTACAATGGTATTTCTTCTTTTTTAAAAAAATTTTTTTTTTTATTGTAGATCAACTTGTTTTTTGGCCTTTTCATGCAACTATAAATTGAGAATGTGACTTGGAGTTTAGATATTTAAATTTTTAATTTGGTGATGTAAAGTTGTAGAAATGTGTCAATTTAGAAATGTAAATATTTTGATAATCCTAAGTAATCTTTAAGACAAATTTAGCACAAAATTATGTTTTCAGTTTTAACTACATTTACCATTTTTGTTTTTAATATTATTGTAAATGGATTATCTTGTGATTAGACATTAACCTTTGAGGGTTTTTTTTATAAATGATGCCAATGCTACGATTTGGAAATTAGGTCAGCTGGTGGCTGATTTATGAAGCAGTTTTTGTAAATAAAACGCATGTTTAAAAACACTAGCCTGTCAATCAACTAGATATATAATTGGGTTGAACTTTTGATTTCTAGCTGGCTCTTCTTTTTAACAGTATAGATTTACGAGACAAACGCCAACACTTCAACAGACACGAAGCTTCTGTTTCTGAATCCTCAGTTTGACAGAAATGCAGACCCACTTAATAATTTTGTCTTACGCGTTATGTTGCCACCGCTCTTTGCGTCGAAATGGCTGGTGTGGTTGCAGTATTAATAAGTGTTTAAGGTGGTTTTGAATGTACCACGGACAGACAAACAGATAACTTGTATTTGACTATGAAAATAACTTGTATGGTTTTGGTTTTGGTTGCTGTCCTAACAGGAAATGATGGTAGGGAGAGTGCAAAATTGGCATCTTAAATTTACTTCTGTCCTCCACCACAGAGCCCACGCGACCCTCTTCTGTTCCTCCGTTGAACTATTGCTGCTATATTTTGAATCTTTGTTATTTCTTCATTGTTTACCACTGAACAACCCAGTTAATGGCACACCCTGGTAATGCTGGATGCTTACTCAGCTGCTCCTGCAGTCTACTGTTCACTGGCTATTGTCGTTTTACAGTAAGCATATTTCAAAAACAGTGTTTAAGCCAGGTTCATTAGGTGCTTGTCAGACTGTGAGGGTTGCAGATGAACTTGAAGGATGGCTAAAACTGGAGCGTAAAACCAACTCAAGAACCAGTTGCTTATCTATCTTGCACAGGTAATAAGACTGTAGGGGTGAGTGTGGGAAGAGTGCATGTGTGTGTGAATGATATTTGTATAAATGCCTACATTTATAAACGTTCCTGTTGTGATAACTTTAATAACTAATCATTAAAAGGAGTTTTCCAGTCCTGTTCTATAGATTTTGAATTGAATGTCTCACTTAAAGGTGGTGACATTACCAAGGATGAATTTAAAAAAAAAATACTAAACATAAATAAAAACTTAATATTTATGTTGCTTAAAAAAACAATACTAGTCAAGATTTGAAGTAGATCAAAACATGCAAGGGTGTTTTTGATCCACTTCAAATGTTGGCTAGTGTAGTTAGGAAAGTCATACCCAGCCTGACTTGAACTGTGTTTATTATGTTTATACTGATTGAACAGGTTTGCTGGGCTTGCTCCAGTTACTGGTCTGTCCAGTGTGGCCCATAATCGCTCTGTGAATGGGAGGCAGGAAAAAGAAAGTCACTAGGTTGGGCTGCGTAAGCATTTTTTTCTTTCCCAAAGGGAGGGAAGTCATCAGTCTCGTGAAGCAGGAGGAGCAGATTTGACCCACATGTTAGGGTTGCAACTAGTATTTTCTGTCAGTAGAAAAATATCATACTGCATTCAATAGTTTTCAATAGATGCAGGGAAGATAAGCCAAGGTGTTTGAAGTACCGTTTCTTTTTCATGTTGTGCTGACTCATAATGCAACACAAAACTTCACAGGTCATGTTGATCTTGTTACTAATAAATCTGTGAGAGGGCAGTACAGAAAACAGAAACATCAGTTTTCCCGTCACAGATTGAGTGTTTTGGGTTAGCTTTGCTTCAGTGGGTGTTGCAGGTCTGCCTGCTGCAGTGGCCACTCAAACTTTCCATGAAGGTGGTTTGGTAGCAAAGCTGCCTGTTGATTTTTGCACTGATGTCACAAGCTGGTGATGACTGGGTACAAATGTTGCAGATTATGCAATGTTTTGTCTGCATAGTCGAGATTAAAAAAAGGTATAAATATAACTTAGAGTGTCACAACAAGCAGGATTGTAACAAGCTCACACTTCAGTTCTAGTTTGTCTTTAAAGGACAGATGAGCTCCAGATGAACCAAGAAGCTTGGGGTTTATCTTTGGGGTTTCCTTGAGTTAATGGGTGGGAATGTTAACTTTTTTTTTTTTTGTGTCATCCTGAGGTTTCTGTAATTTAATAACAGTGAATGGAGCACATGACCCTGGTGCTTTTTCTTTCTGCTTGTATGTTCGTCTGCAGATGTTGAGAGTATGAGTTTAATTTCCCTTGTTTAAGTGTGCATGAATGCTTCTGTGTGAATGTAATAACATCACTGTGGCTCCTTTATGCATTTCTCTCTGACAGTATGTCTACTGTTGTGTCCTCCCCTCCTCATACACACTGAAAAGCTTAGCTGTTGGGAAACTGGCAAAAAAAAAACAAAAAACTGATATAATAGATCTACAAACAAGCAAACATAATCTGGCATTGGCGTAACCTGGATAAATGTGTCTGGAAATGGGATTAGCTTTTTACTTTTTTCACTATATTGATTACAGAAAAGGAAATCTAATGTTGAGTTCTCAAAAATCATGTCTGGTCTTTTAAAGGTCAAACAATAGTGCATGTTTACGTTGTAATTTCTGAAAGATTCCCAGAAGAAAGCTTCTTGCCTTCAACTACAAGTCAGTAATCTGACTACTCGATAAAGAAGGGGAATGGAAACGACACCAGAGAAACCCATCGCTAGAGCGACTACAAATGAAGCTTACACGTTTGGTCCACATTTATGGATTGTTTGGAGCTTTATAACGTAATGAGACTTCAACAAGATCACGGTTGGATTACAAAGGATTACGTTCAAAGCCTTTAGCTGTTAAAGCTGCGTACTACCATCAAGAGTGGTATATGTGAATAAAGAGCAGTTATCAGCCACCTTCTTTATAAAGATCAAATCAAGCTGTGTGGCAAGGTTGAGCAATGATCCACCTCATCACGAAATCAATATCAGATGGCCACTTTTACAAGATAAATGCAAATGAGTGACATTAAAAGAGAGGCGAAATGACTGAGCTGAAGGGATTAAAGCACCAGAAGGCAACACGGCAGATCTTCAGAACAGCGACAGCTACCTTGGGATCCAGCAGATGGTAGTCAATCACACCCACAGAAAGATTCAAATAATGTCAAACAAAAGTACAGACAGAGGCAAGTGTTTTTACAGAAAAATACACCAGCACGCTCTTTTTATTTGGTTACAAGTCGTGACTGAGGGGCACTTTGTTGGGAGAGTTTAATAAAACATTTCAAACTTAGTTGGCAGGAAAAAGTCAGTTCTGCTGAAACATGAGCGCAGAAGTAATATCATACTTTTCACCAGAATAAGTTGGTGATTTGATTAAATATGCTTGGCACTATTTGTTGTTACCAGCTGGAACCAACTGCTGGCGTTGAACATCAGATAAATCATAATGCTTTTTGAGTCCTGAGTTAAACAAGAACATTTAACGCTAAAGTTCTGATTCAAGAAAAAAGTAAATGCCGTAAAAATAAGGTTAAGGAAAACTCAGCGATGTTATCTATTCGCCAGTCTGGTCTTGTCCGACACTGTGACGGGCAAGTCTTGTGATTTTTAAGTGAATTTAATTTGACAATAGAGGCTGAAAACAGTTTTAGAAGTTGTGTCACGAAATGTTTAAGATTAGATTTATAAAGTGCTTTAACTATCATAGTTTTTGCAAACCATGTTGTTTTATTTTACTGTGTTATTTATCAGTGAAGTTCCTGGATTCACCATCAGAATGTCCTGACCCAGTCTGTGTTTGATGCGCTTGCAGGGCGCCTTCCTGCGGTGCTGGGCAGACTGGAGGGAAGGGGAGCGTTTCAGCCCTGGTCTCCCTAGTCCACCCTGTGTGAACCTGCTCGCCATGGATGACAGCTCCTCGCTGGGAAAAGTCAGCAGCTCTACAGAGTCCGTGGCCACCGTCACTAGTGAGGAGTTTGTTCTGGTCCAGCCCAACACTGCTGGTTCTCCACAGGGCTCGGAGGGCAAACCGAGACTTAAGGTCAGACCAAGTTTTACATCCGAGTCATTTTCATAGGTCATGTCTACAGTGTTAAGTTAACCAAAAAATTCTTTGATATTTGAGGTGATAAGACGTTAAACAAAGCAGAAAAAAACGTTATTTTCCCCATTTCAAAATATTTTTTATGAGAAGTACAAATTTAAAAGGTCTCACTGAGTTTTGAGTGTGATGCCTCAGGGAAAAGTTGTTCTCAGTTGCCACAAATGACCACATTTTTTCTGAAGTTGAATAAAGAAGAGATACTAGTAGAAACTTGTTTTTTTTGTTAATCTAATAACTTTAATATGTTAAATTCAAACATGTACAAAAGGAATTTTTTTAGCTTCTGCTATTTTGCACGATCATTGCACGCTTGCCACACTAATAATAATCATCATGCCGTTACAAATATGATGTGTACAAGGCTGTTATCATGCCTCACGTGTTTTTACAGTCCAGTTTTGCTCAGATGGCAAAGATTGTATGATCATTGTGGCTGACTTTGTCACTTCAACAGGCGTCTCTGAATAAAACCGTTAAGAACCATCAGTCAAAATTTGTCTGTATTTATTGTGTCTGTTTGTGCATTTTATATGACTCCTTGTAGTTACAGTCCACCACAGCAAGATGACAAACAGTTTACCCACTCCACAACTCTTTTATCGTATCTTTGTGCAGCTTTATACATTTTTGTTTCATTTTTGTTTTTCTTTGTCTCCCCTCCGCCAATTTTGTGTTTTTTTTCTCTCTCCTTCAGATGTCTTGGAATGGGAGTGATCAGCTGGAAAAAGCTCTGGAGGAGGTGTTGGATGATGACGAGGTGAAGGTGGAGAAGAGCTGTGTGGAAAAGATGGAGAAGCACAAGGAACCAGAGAGTCAAGTCCCGGAAACCCAGCCTGCAGGTACAGACGCCAAACACATGAGGTCCATTCATAGAAAAAAATGTTGTTACAATCTTTTGCAGAAGTTTTTTGGTTCACAAAATATTTAATGTAAGTATAATCTACAGGGTTTGAAAGCTGAAGTCGGGAGCTTCAACAAAAATCCAGTAACTGACTAGAAAATTTAAACCCGTACAAGGTTCATGCCCCTCCCAAACTCTCCGCTTGACTAAACGGTCTCCCTCCCCGAGCTGTTGAGGAGTGCACTGTCTTCCCTATGATCTAAGCTGTAGTGGCCAAGCTCGAGGAAGCTGCGTTACTACGGAAACCAGAGGCATCAGAGACCAGATACCTGAGAATAAATCAGTAATGGAACAAATTGAGGGAAATAAGATTTATGACTAAAACGGTACCTAGATGTAAAACTTCATAATGTAACTTTTAATATATAGTTAGAGAGTGTGTTGTCCTCAAGTGTTGTGGACGTGTCAAGTGGACGTCAGGGCCAGAGAGCTTGTCTGTAACTGCACAAAGACGTGTTTGTTTTGATATTGCAGCCAGATTACTTTACCAGAGGGATCACTAGATAGATACTCGTCTCTCTAGTGATCTCGTAGCTCCCTCCACTGCTGAAATGCCACTCCACCCAAGTTTTATTTCCGGCATGATACATTTCTTTCTTTTTCGATCTTCAACAGTCTTCTTCTGCTTACATTTTTAACTGCCGACGAATAAATTGGCAACTTTGCCTGCAGGGTTTGTTTGCTCATTATGTCAGTAAATCTCTTTCAACCGCTTTACATCTAGTTTTCCTCAAGCGTGGCTGCGAATGTTTACACGAGGTACAGGGGTGGGAGTTGTCCTGAGTGTGCACAGCTCTGTGATTGACATTTGGCAAGCATGCCCCCTGCCTGTGGTTGGAGGAGCTGCAACGGGAGCCGTGGAAACTTGTGAACTGCATTGGGAGCTGCAGATGGTACCAGAAGAGTAAATGTGTTTCCCAAGTTACCTAGTTTATGTAATATCATAAAAAAGTGGTCATTTCCGCAAATTTGACAAAAAAAAAAAAAAAAAAACAACTTACCAACTGCAACTTTAAATCAAACTTTCTTCGTTATAGTACTTATTTTTCCCATGTAGATATATCTGTCACAAAGCAGACGATTTGAATGCTTTTTATTTCACAAAGCAGCAGCAGTAGTGAAAAGTCACTTTTTGCAAAGTGCAAAAAGTGACTTTGGCAATGATTGAAACTCAAATGTTTGATGTTAAATGAGAACTTTATCATTGAAGCACTTTTTTACAGCACTGGTTATTTTAGTCTGTGACTGGGAAAAACGTCGGAGCTCTGACTGTAACAGAAAACATGTTTGAAACAAATAACTTACTGTATTACGGATTTCACTTCTGCTTTTTCTTTTCTTCATTTCTGTTCTTACTAGTTACAGTTTATGATCTGACGTAACATGTATTTCACAAAAGGTTATGCAAAACAGAAATCTATAGTTACTCTTGCATGTAGACAAAATTAGACTAAAGTTAGTCTCTCGAAAAACACATTCAAGATCTTTGAAGTGCCTTGAAAAAGTCTAGTTGTCTACAGTTCACTGACTCACCAAAAATCCAGTTCTGCCATGTCATGTCAGTAACTTGTTATCTAATCTCTTACACTGGCTCAACTTTTTTGAAAGTTTGCATAAACAAGATGGTCCTTGCAGTTAAACGAAACATTAACATTAACAGGGGTCGATGTACAGCGACATTCAGATGTAGTGAAAGGCATTAACGTGACCAGGCCTCAGGATCATGGTGCACTCATAATTTATCATATTTCAAAATCTCATGTTTTTACATGCCTGATCAATCATATGTTTTTGTCACAATTTTCTTGTTTGGTTGGATTCCTTGTTGTTTTCCTTTTGCTTTCAGTTGTGTTTGAGTTTCCATATCCATCAATTCATAAGTAAAAAATCAGGTTCAATAGAAAATTAAATTAGGCTCAAGGTTGTAAAAACAGTTTCAGACTTGAATTTACCTTTTATGAAACTGTTCAGATGCGAGTAATTTGTTAGGTTTGTTCAAGTCAGGAGTTGGACTTTGATCTCGGCTTTTCTTTGCATGTTTGTTTCAGAACTGGTTAGCAAACTTTAATGCTTCAGAAAATGTAAATGCAAGTTGCCTAATTTGAACAGAGGACGTCCTGTGTGAGATACGTCAGGATATATTTTTGAATCAGACATTTCAGTATCTGTTTCAATTTTATTTGAAACAGTGATACGTTTCAACCACGAGGGAAGCACATGCCTTTATGCCACCAGATGATTTAGTTGTGTCGTCCAGAATGAAAAGCATTTTTCTAACAACTGCAAGAGCTCAAGGTATGTCCAGAAAAGTATAAAAGTAAAATGTAATCATTTCTGAAAACAATATTTATTGTGTATGTGTAGGGTGGCTCTCATTTTTTTAGGAGCTGACAAAAGCAGAGAAACAAAGATGCTAGATTTGGAAATATTTCTTTTTTTTTTTCCAGCAGTCTGGCTAACTCTTAGTTATAATAATATTTATTTTGTGCTGGAGTTTTAATGACCAGTAACATCCTATGCACCTCTGTCGTTACCAGCTACCCTCAAATATTTTATAATAATTGAAAGACATGTGTTACTTTTCACATTGATTTGTTGATGTTGTTCCTTTGCTCACTTTTTTGCACACGACCACTGGTGACATGCAGTTGTGCTGCACAGCTGCAGAGTGAAGTTAGAGGAAATGTTTCGTATGGCTTTAAATAAGAATCAGCTGTGGAAGTCTAGCTGCTCTCTCATTGTTCTGCTTCCTGTTTGAGTGTGTGAAAAGTCCTGGTCTAAAGTTACTTCAGAGAGGACTCAGGGACGTCCTCTGCCGTGCCACCTCACCTTCTTGTGGTCTTTACTTCTTCTTATTCATGGTTATGTGGATTCCCCCTTTCTATTTGGTTATTTCCTGTTAACGTAACATAATTTGTTGAATGCAAGTAAATGCAAGTGAATCTAAATTATTTTTTGCACTTTTCTAGACTGACAAAAGTAGATTCATTAAAAACAAAAACAACAACAACAATCTTTTGTCTGCCCACAGATGTGTGTCCTGCACCATGCAGCCCCACTGTCTTGGAGGAGGACAGCGTCCAGTTCAACAAGTTATCCTACCTGGGGTGCACCTGGGTCAAAGCCCCTCGCAACGAGGCTGAAGCACAGAGAGCCATGGCGACACTGCGAGCTGAGAGTGCCATCCCCATTCCCATCACGCTGCATGTCCCCTCTGGTCCAGATGGCTCTGTCAGGTCAGAAAAAACAAAACAAAAAAACAGCTGTGTTTGGAAGACTTACAGATCAAAACAAGACCCAGGTCAAATAATGTGATAACAAGTCTTGGGGTGTGAGTGTGCATGTTTGTTCGTCTGTAAATGTGGCCCTGCGATGGACTGGCAACCTGTCTGGGGTGTACCCCTGCCTCTCGCCTGAAATGGGCTGGGATTGGCTCCAGCAGACCCCCGTGACCCAGTAGATGGATTCAGTGGGTACAGAAAATGGATGGATGTCTTGGGCTTTTGTGCAAAGTCTGAATGGGATTTCTGTGCAGTAGTGTCATTTTAATAAACACAATAAAGTCACAGGTTATATCATGTGCTCACCATACAAACTGTGACAGTATTTGAAGTTGACTTTAAAGAAGGGTCATTCATAATAATGACATCAAGAACTTTCGAGCCTAACTATTATAAAACAATATTGCTGGTTTGGTAAGCTTCAATAACATATTAGAGTTAGTTTATGTAAATTTTGTTTTGTTTAAGCTGTCTATCAACTTTGGGGTCTGTTAGCCAGCATAAGAAAATAAGTTACAGATGAAGTGGAGTTGACATAAGTTAACAGTTAGGTCTTCAGCCATCCTGAGTCATTTAATGAAAAGTAACATAAAATATTTAAATGCACCATAGAGGAAATGAAGCGTTTAACTGAAGAGCTTGACGTGTCTATTCTGGTGAAATAATAATGACTGCTTTACTTCTTACTTAAACTTACTTAAACCATTTAAATCTTTGCACATTGAGTTTATTATAAAGATAGACAAATTTATTGCTAATTTATTGTTAAAGTGACTCAGATTCTCTCTCTCTTCAGAATTGTAGACCAGGCCTCAGGAACGGAGATCGCCTCCTTCCCCATCTACAAGGTGCTGTTCTGTGCTCGAGGTCGTGAGGGCTCTGTGGAAAGTGACTGTTTCTCCTTCACTGAGAGTTACCGAAGTTCTGAGGACTTTCAGATTCACGTTTTTTCCTGCCACATCAAAGAGGCTGTGAGTTTTGCACATTTTTTTTTTTTTTTTAAGACACATAACTCGATAGTGATAGCACACTTCATCCCGTAACATTTAGAGGGGAATTGACTTCAAGAGCAGCTAGTTATCCTGTAGGTATGCCATCCTCAGTTTTCCTTTCAGGATTACACGAGAAACAAAAAATGGCTACATTTTTAAATAGATGGGAGCTTGTTGGTTTGAATTCCTTCGACTGGAAGGCGTTTATTTATGGATTACTTCTCGAGCTTTTTTAAATGAAGGACACAAACTCTGCCCTGCAGCCTCGTAGACATTAACCTTTGAACAACAGTTCACATAAGTGTTCCTGCTGAGCGTTTCTTCTAAACATAGAGACATCTTGTCCAGCAACTTAACGCTCAGACAAAAGGAGGTATAATTTCTTACAGCCTTTTTAGGAAGTCGGTATGCCAGCCTTTCAATTCTCAAGAGCAATTTAACACAGTCTTGAGAAAACGAAATGATTTTTCTGCTGCATTGCGAATCAAAAAGTTGATTTTTGGACCCTGCGGACAGGCCTCCATCATCACCTGAGCATCCTGTTATTTTCCCAGAGTTTTCTTCATTCTTTTTAGCAAAACAGTACCTAGAACACATTTAAAAACACACTTCATATGTAATTGAAAGGAGATGCACTAATAAATAAATACAACTTTTACTTGGGAATTAATGAAGTAATTTCGAACTGAACTGATTTGAATTATTCAGGGCTTTGTGAGAAAAGAAGTTGTTTGTGTGAAAATATTATCCAGTCAGATCAAGATTTGTGAAAAAGGGTGTGACTGGTTGTCAAAGCCAAACGTGGAAATGGAGTAAGAGAGAACTCATTATGAAACCGTCTCTGAGAGAACATTCATGCTTTGTTCCGCACAGTTTAGAGGAAATATCCCCAAGTTCCTAACATATGTAAAAAAAGAAAATTATATGTATATTTTCAAAAAGAGAAGTGAGTGTTAATGCTGGAAGATCAAATTAAATTGTTTATGCATGAGTTTCTTTTTTTTTCTCGTGGAGGCCGTGTGAACCGGGGTCACATTATAAATGATTGGATGTTAAATAACTTTATCTAGGACTTCAAGCACGTTTTTTCTTTCTGCTTACTGTAGGATTTTACATTCCAAACACACCCTGTTACAAGTAAACAACTCCTTCAGGATTTAGCAGTCTGGAAAAGAAACTTGCATATGATTTCCTTTTAAAATCACACATTAAACCGGATCCTTTCCACTGCAGATGGAAACTAAAGCTGCTATGAGAGCATCGTGGTTTGTGGAAAAATGACATCCGTAATGTTAATGATTATTGAACCACCACAACCGCTCTACAGACTCAGGCTCTAAAAATGTATGTTATAAATGTTAAAATATATCTTATTTGATCGTACATTGTATAATAATCTAAATGGGATGGGCCTGCTATAACTTTAAAAGCTCATTTACTAACTAGTAAAGGGTCTGCGCTTGTATAAAACCTTTGTAAACTGCTAGAGCTGACAGTAGTAAAACAGCTGAGGGTGCTGTTGTCTTCTCATCCTTTTTTCTCCTGTATCTATTGAGTATTTTTTTTTTAAGTTTAGTTTTTATATTCATCTTTTCTATTTTTTATGTTTGTGCTTGTCCATTATATTTATACTTATTTCCCTTCTCCTTGCAGTCACCGTTACTTCTCTTTTTGTGTTTTTAGTCATCTTCTCTTGTTTTTTTCCATCCAGGTGAGTCGTATCCTCTACAGCTTCTCCACGGCTTTCCGGCGCTCATCACGGCCAGCAGACACCAGAGACTCAGCGCTGTCCAGTCCTGCTGATGGTGATCTCTACACCTTCACGGTGTCGCTGGAAATCAGAGAAGATGATGGCAAAGGCAACTACAGGTAGTCGGTCAACACATACAGAACCTACATATTGTTTTGCTTACTTTTTAATTACACACTCCAGCTGGTAGTTGGAAATGTTTAATATGCTTCTCTTAGTGTCTCTGTGCCCACAAAGGGCATGTATAGTTTTTTAGGAAAGCGAAATAATGCCTCCATTTGTATATCAGATAGTTTAACTCGTATTAACTGAGACCTCTGTTGGACTCCAGCCCCGTCCCTAAAGACAGAGATAAGTTCTACTTCAAACTGCGACAGGGTGTACAGAAGAAGGTGGTGGTTTCGGTTCAACAAATGTGCAACAAGGAGTTGGGCATCGAAAGGTGAGCGTCACTTTTTAATAATTCAATTCAATTTTCAGCTCAGGTGTTCATTTAAAATAAGTGAAAAGTGAAAACTCTCTTGGCATTTATTATAACATTTAATCACATGTGTGCAGTCACAAGTTGTTTTTATTTGTTCTGTAGCAACATTTGTCAGATTTTAAAGAAAACCAGGCTCTTATTTCAGTTCTACAGCAGTGTAATACTAATCGACTTAAATCTTCTCATCTTACGCTCCAAATAATCTTGGTTTTTTGAGGTTATTATGTCAGTATGAGTAACAGAACAGAACACATTCTGAATGTCTTTTTATTACGAGGGAAAAGAGTTCGAGGTTGGGAATTGCATCAGGTTCTGTAGAAAATAAATAAACAGACAAAGAATGAAGGATTCAAGCCTGAAAAGCTGCTTTAAAGCTATTTAACAGGAATTAAGCATACATTACATCCAGTCTTGCCTTTCATATGAAAGCACTAGCCGTCTTGAAACAATTTTCTGACACAAGGACACTCTACAATGTCTGCGTACATTTAGTGGTATAAATGTTACAATGACAATGAAGTGAATGAAGCGTAAATCTGAACAAAGAAAATAAATAAAATGAATAATTGAGGAAATTATCACAGATGCTCTCAAATCACTTGCAAATTTCTGCAGGCTCCTCATTTATGTTTTTATGTGCTGAAGCAGTGATGAAAAACTAGGTTGATTCCCCTTTTCATCCTAACACCTGTACAGCGATCGCAGGTAGACAGACACTTGCCCTCTGCTTTATTTTTCATGTCGGTGAAAACCCCTGTTATGTTTAGAAAGGATCCTTTTCAGGTATTGAGGCTTTGTTTTACAGCGCGTTATTAATATTCATTGTTTTGTAATAATAGCTCTGGTCTTTATTTCTTTTGAACTCATTTTTTGTTTTTCTATTTCATATTGTGAGAAGATGCAGTATGTTCTGTTCTATATTTATTACTGAGCCGATGAACGGGCTCCTCAGCTAGAAACACTTCCTTTAAGTGAAGGTTATTACAGTACGTCCTTACAGAGTTAGGCCAAAATGTTTTCATTTCATTGTACATTTTTTATGTCCCGCAAAAGAGAAACTAGGAAATTACCTCCAACATGAAGATGAAGGGGCTTTACCATACCAATTTCTGGAAGGGTAAACCATATGATTCATGGTTTCATTTTCACTGTCCAGCCCTCCGTTTGAGCCACCAGATGACACTGGCTTCAGACATCTGTCCTTAAAGACTTTTACCAAATGGGATTCTCCATATCCCACAGTGAGATACCAAAACCAGTGGTATGAGTGAGAACTTTAGGTTACTCAGAGTAATATGAGTGAAATGTGCCTCCAGCCAGCCCCTCTTACTGAGGTGAAGCGAGGAGATGTCCATGTCTTGAATGACGTTACATCTTCCACTTAAAGGACGATGGTCATCACCAGTCAGCCAGGATCGGCGTGATAAGAAAAATGCTCCTGGTGGGATATGTGTGAGGGCATCACACTCATGCATCTCTGAGAACCTAAAGTTTTGACTCATTTCTTTCTTGCAGCTTTGCTGGAACTCTGCACAAACTTACTTAACTTGCCTGATTATGTGTGGACCATAAAGATATTATGCTCGAATGCCCATTTATCTCTTTCCACTTTCCTTTCTCTCTCAGCTAATTGGCGAGTGAATGCAGGCTGTAATTCTGCAGTGGAATTAGTGGTTATTGATTTGTTGATTGTACCTGCTGTGTCTTCCCACAAGGTGCTTTGGGATGCTGCTGAGTCCAGGACAGAACGTCTGCAACAGTGATATGCATCTACTTGACATGGTGAGCAAGACTTAATTGAACCAGTTTTCTTAACTGATTAATATCAGAGTGTAGTAGTTTACGTAGCTGTTATTGTGACTTGGGGAAATTACTGATTTTAACTTGATCCACCGAGTGAATGAAGATGTGTAGTTAATGCACATGAACTTGCTGTTGGTCATCCATTACTGTTAATATTCATTTCAGCCATATTGCAGTTAACCATTTATATCAAGTATATATTTTTTGTTGCTAGAAAAGAAGCTATTTATTAAATCTTTCACAGGAATCAATGGGTAAGAGTGCTGATGGAAAGGCCTACGTCATCACGGGAACTTGGAACCCAAATCTGCCTGCATTTCAGCTGCTGAACGAGGACACACCTAAAGGTTTGGATGAGCTATTTCCCCTTTGAATAATAATGTCACATATTTAAAATAACTACAAGAGCTTTACTGGCAGAGATAATGAATAGATACTCAGAAGTATATTCTAAATTGTAAATCTCTATCATCACATAATGAAATTATTTAAAAGGTTTTTAAAGTGTTGTGGAAATTGTAACACAAACAAAGCTTGCATAATACATAAATTGTCCATATTCTTATACAATCTATATAAACTTCAGTATTTTCAAGGTTCGTTTTTTGAATGCTTCATTCATTATAGTTAAAATAGTTTTTACATTTCATTAAAAGATACTTTCAAATGTTTTTTTTCTTTTTCTCTCTCCAGTATGATCAGTGAAACAAAATATCTTAAACCCTAGTATCCTATTTCATTTCTTTTATACTTCAGAGTTCAGTTTTATTTAATGAGGATTTCTTTGATGTCATGAAATATTGTTTTGTTAAACAATGGTTGGATGTCTAGCAGTAGATAGCTTTTATCCAATAAATCCTGAACAATGACACCACTGCACATCACCTTAGTTTTACAAAAAGGAAAAACTTTCTAAAACTAAAAAAAAAAGTCTTATTTATTAAAAAAGCCTTCTGCTGATGTTTACACTTTCACCCTGGTACAATCCCTATGGCCAGATTACACTGTACATATGATTTCAGACTAGTTGTATTTCTTTTTTTCATAGATGTCTTTTAACATGTATGGATTTTTTACTTTTTATTCTTATTTTTTACATATACTTTATGTTTGTTGTTTTTGTTTTTTTTTTCTTGCACCAGAGATATGAGAGAAACACAATTTCAACTCTCTGTATGTCCTGTGCATACCACAGTTTGGCAATAAAGTTACTTACTTATGTTATGTTTGGACTCGTCCACTAGAGGGTGTGGAATCCCCACAGGAACCAGGATGTCCTGTACTTCCTATCAAATAGGAACAACACAAATAGATGAGAGTACCATACTTGTAGCTTCTCATTTGTGCCTAGTGCTGTAATTTAGCATTTTTCTGCCACAGGTACACTACATATATTCAGCAGTATAAATGCTATAATGACAATAAAGTAGATGAATCACAAATCCAAGTAGAGTTTAAATAATATTATAATCCAGCAAATTAAGACAGATTTTTGTATTTTTAGCCACTGAGTTAGGTAAACAAATTTAAAAACTGAAATTAGCTTTTTAAAATAGATTTACTTATATATTTTTTTTATTAAATATTGCTCACATCAGTAATATTGTTTATGTACCAATCTTGTTGAGGACTCTTACTTTGACCGTGTTTTCGCCTTGTTTTGTATTTATCCGGGCCCACTCCAGATAAGCAGGTGTATATGACGGTGGCAGTGGACCTGGTTGTGACTGAAGTGGTGGAGCCAGTTCGCTTCCTTCTGGAAACTCTCGTCAGAGTCTATCCATCAAACGAACGCTTCTGGTACTTCAGCCGCAAGACCTTCAGTGAGACTTTCTTCCTTAAACTCAGACAGGTATTCCTGCCTCAGCTATTAAAATCTGCACACAATCATGCTTTCTATATACTTATATTTATAACATATAAATATGAAGGTCCAGTTAAAACCACTGCATGACAATTATGCGATTAAAGAATTTGGCAGAGTACTTCTCATAGCCATTTAGGACTGTTTAAGATATAAAATCCCCAAACCAGTGGAAGTGAAAGAGGATGTGAAGTTAGTTGGTGTGAGAGGACATGGTTAGATGGAGGCAGATGAGTCGCTGTGGCGACACCTGGAGGGGACAGCCGAAAGGAAAAGAAGATGATCAGACACCAGGTAAAAAGAGCTCAGCACGCGTATACGAGTGTTTACGATCCCACCAGCACTTTGAAATATGACCACCAACGTGTCACACGTCTATTTAGAGTGTATAGTCACACATTTATGATGTCAGTTTCCCACTACCGTTACTCTGAAATGGTCGGTGCAGAAAAAATTTAAATGGTTTATGAAAGTATAAAAAATAACTTTCTGATATATGATATGATATGTGTTCACAAAGACACATGTATGCTCTCACAGGTGAACATAAACCCACCGACACTCCCAGAAAATATGATGCATCTGTTGCCTGAAACACAGACATGTTTGTCTATCCATCCATCCATCTATCCACCCATCCATGAATGATGTCATTAAAAGAAACGTGAACGCCAATATTCCTTTAAGAAGTGTCAAAATTTGAAACATGTGTTAATAGATTAATAAAATCTCAGGAGGCGTTTTTTTAAGTTTATACTCGGTTTGTTTGCAGCACTTTGATATTATAGGACAGAGTTTACATTTTTGACATCTTTAGTATATTTATTGGACACAAGATCATTTGCACCAACCACTACACGCGGGGCTGTTAGACTTGAGTACATTAAATTGAGTACGTTTTTGTCTTACCTGAGATGTTTCTACATGAGCTTCACACCCACCATACTTCCAGGTTACTTTGGAGTGATTCAAAAAAAACAAAACTCAACTATGTTTTCAAATGGGGGGTGGTGTGCGCTCATGAACCGGTTGGAGGTCAAGAGCTCCAAAGAAAGCTGCAACCGACCAAAGTTTGAGAGATTACTTATGATTTCAGCAGTGATAAGTTCAGAAATCCAGTTATATATGTTCAAGCTAGAGTTCGATCCAGTGTATGAAAGTCATCTACTGGAGGAACTGCAAAAACAAAGATTACATGCTGACGTCTGTTTGGATCACTCTAAAACCAGTCCAGCTACGCTTAAGCTGGAAAATGATGGATGTGTCGTCATAGCCAAATACGTATTTCTTCCAAAACACGGTGGAAACAGAACAACAGAGTTTTTACAAAGCAGAGCTTGATCACTCCTTCCTTGCTGCCATCAAGGGTGGAGTGATTATAAATGAATGTGAGGCCTGTGTAGAGCATCTGATAAATGCTAGTCATTCAAATCAAGTCTGGCTTGTTGAGGTATTTGGTGTCACGGGACTTTACAAGCCCAAATAACATCTATTCTCAGACAAGACCAGTCTGAAAAGATGAAAATACATCATGAGGTGACGTTCTTTACTTTCTACCTGTGTATCCCTCGCTTTTTCAAGTTTACTCACAACGTGTTGGATTAACTAGTGCTGAGAGTGCATGTTAACTTACCTTGCGCCAGCTTGTGTACACCCAGCCTCAGCAGTTGATGCAGGTGCTCATAAATACTATTAAGCCATAAGCCTCCTCTCCCCTGTTGAAAGGCAGATCTTTTAGTGGGCCGTGGGGATCTGGCGAAGCAGTGGAGTGTGGGGAAGCTTTGGATTGTGGAAACTAATAAGAGGCTCTGTCTCATTATTTGCGTGTGGGTAATTAACAGCAGCGCTTTGACTCGTCTGCCTGATTGCCTCTCTAGTTATCTTCTCGGTAAATGGAAGAGTGTTGGGCTGCTGCTGTGCCTCTGAGCTAATTAAAAGATAATATTGTGTGAAGGTTTTTGCAGAAGATGGCAATCACAGGTTGTACATGCACACACCCATGAAATATGCAGTCCTCTTGTCTTATTTTGCCAAAAACAGTCATTAACTCTCTTGGGCACCACTGACTTCTTATCTTAGTGAACTTCCAGCATTTGTCTTCCATCTGCTTCACTTAAGAAACATATCCATTAGCTGCTTTATTTTCAAACAATTCTTTCTAAATATGTCATCTCTCTTCATGTTCTGACACTTTTTTGGGAGTTTTAGTTCGCTTTTTTCAGTGATACGGTTTTCATTTATTTTGTTGTTTATATTTATTAACCATATTTTGCTTATTCTGTCGCATCTGAATATTCCCAAGAGATAAGCCGTGCTTTGCTCTCTGATGTATATTATTTAAGTTGCATACATTTGCAAAATTAGAGTATAATCACAGTTATTTCTGGAACAGTTTAGCATCTACAAAAAGATACTCCATTGCCTTATTTTGAGCAGCAAAATGGGACAGTTACCTTCAGCAGAGAGCTATTTGTTCTTTATATCTCAAAGAAAACAATGTTGAGTCATCCTCCTTTTTTTTTTTGTCCTTATTCTTAGACCACTGTTAATGATGTTTGTGAGTCTCCTTTTGCCCAGATTTCTGTTTCCGTTTCATCAGTGTTAATAATTCACCATGTCAGTTAACTATTCACTGGCAGAGGCTGTACCAAGCAAATTATGTTACCTAAGCCTCCTCAGATTGTCTCTAAAAATAAGCCATGCTATATTTATTTCCCAATTTGAGTTAAGCGCTGGTTTGAGTTGGTTAGTAGATGCCATGCGAGCAGACAGATCAATGTAGCTCATTGATCCTCCTCTTTCAGGTGGAGGAGAGGAGCAACAACACTAAAGTAATTGAATAGACCAGAAATAAACATCTGTTGCCTGTGACACAGAAGGTCACATCTGACGGTATCTTTGTCCTCTGCATTTCTTTACTAAGACATAAAACTCACAATATTCATAGGGAACGTTATATCTCATCTCTATAAAGTCGGAGAAGGTTATCTTCCAACAGTTTGTTTATTAAAAACTTGTAACATTTATGTGAATGTTACAAGGCAGGTCCTTCTGACAGGGGACAGCTGGTTGCAACACCTGGCATGATCAGAAAAAGAAGAAGAAAGTTCTACTGGATATCAAAATGTTGTGATTTTGTGTGTTCATGTGTACGCCAGGCACCAGACCGAGGTCAGAGTGATGCCGTGTATGAAGTGGTGAGTCTTCAGAGGGAAGCAGAAAGAAACAACGGAGGAAGAGAACGGCTCGCCTCACCCAATGAGGAAGAGGATGCTGATGAAGGTATACTTTCTTTTTACCATCCCAGATCAGTGAAGATAACAATGGGAGGAAAAAGATTTACCTTTGATTTAGTTTATCGTTTGCTACATGGAGTAGGTTGTTTAAGAAGAGCTGGATAAACCACGTCATGTCACCCACAGGTTTTTGAAGAGCACTTTTGAAGCCTCTTTCCCTTCAGTTGAGGAACTGCAGATAAAATTTACTTTCTGTTTAATGTCAAACTAGTAAGGCCAGCAATGCCAAGAAATGTTGTATCTACAAAACTTCGTCTTTGAGGGACAAAGATGTGGGACAGAGATCTTCACTTTCAGGAAATATGTGAGAAAACCATATAAATATTTAAAAGCAATGTCAGAGGTTGCATTGGGGTCCTTTGTGAAGAATATTTACACATTTCTGATGGCAGCATTAATGCAGACGACTTCATTTTAGAGCCAGATGCTACCTTTTCCATGTTTTCAACATTCTGCACACATGACAAAGGCGTAGCTGAGGGAGATGGTGGTTTGGGTCCTGGACTGACCTACTCCCAGGAGAAAAATTGAAGCACAAAAAAACAAAACCAAAGAAATTGATGAGAGTCCTGTGTTATTGAACACTTCTAGGTCACTTTCTTTTTAGGATGAATGAGACAAAATAGTACCTGAAGCATTGCAGGCACCCCTGATGTCAGAATGGGCTAAATGTGAGGTGGAACGGCGATGTTGCAAAATGTGCAAACTTTTGTTGTACTGTTTGCTAACCTGAAATATAGAAATCCATGTCATATTACAAGGTATATAGATCATATTAATAAATGGAGATATAAAATACTTTGCATTGAATTGTCCACAATGAAATAAAAGTAAGAGGAATCTTAAGAATATCTACATATTTTATAAGTCTATAAATGAGATTTTTCCAAAGTGTTCCAATCTTTTCTTATTTGAGATTACTTCTCTTTTTGTCCTTTTTTTTTTGTCTTTGTATTATTTATTTATTTATTTTTTTAAGAATAGTTGATCTATCATGTGATAATTCAGACTGAGGCCTCTCTGCTTGTACGTCAGTAACAACAAGCCATTACTCCTCATCAGGAAGTCTCCCCAACTCCCATCCAGGTGACATGTCACCACAGTAGCTTGAAAAATGCAATTTACGTTTCTTTGCACTGAAAAAGTACCCCGATGCCTTTGGGAAGGAGAAAAATGGCTTGTGTACCTTCAAAAGCACAATAAAATAGAACAAATTCATGAACCGGTGGTGAAGTGGTATATATATTCAACGCTTGGGCTGCTTTTTATAATTTTCTTTTCTCCATTTGGATTAAACCAGTTTATTTAAATGAGATAATCTTTCACTCTATGAAGTTTGAAATTGAAATTTACCAACACATGCATAAATGCAGTGTCAGTTCTGCAGCACGACTTTGTCACAAACACGTACGCTCTTTATTTTCCAGACATTCATCAACAGTGAAGCTTATATCTGTGAGGCACATAAACCGACAAGGATTTGCATGCGTTTTCTGTGTCACACAGTGCACAGCAGTGCAAGCAGTGAGCTGCAGGGACAGTCTTTGGAGTTTGGGATAGTTTTTTGTGTGATTATGCTCATACATGAGCGCATACATGCTCGTGTATGTGTCAAGCAGAGTCTGGTCCTGGCTTGTTGGCTTTCAGCGCTGCAGTGTCAAAATCATCATCCAGCCTTCATGTGCCCTTTTCTGAGGAGAGTAAATGGCCTTCCACAGGCAAAGGGATTGTTTGCTTATGCTTATGCTTATTTTTCTTTTTCATTTTTCTTTATTGTTCTGAATGTGTTTCTTAAGATTGAAATAAATCTGGTATTTTTTTAATAGAAAATTTCAATAAAACAGCAGCAATATAAAACAAAAACACAAAAAGAGCATTTGAGATTCTAGTTGCAGCTTTTGTCTGGTGGTAAAAATGGGCCATCTGGCCTGAACTTTCCTCTGTCTTTTTTAAAAAAAAAAAAAAAAAAGCAAAATGGCAAATGAGATTTGTCATTCTAGTTGCAGCTTTTGTCTCGTGGTAAAAATGGGCCATCTGGCCTGAGCTCAATCTAAACAGAGTGATTTTTATCAGCACTGTTTTATTTGTTTATTTATTTATTTGTTTTGCCTTCATCGGCATTGCTGAAGGGATTGAGGCAAAACGGCCGTTACATCAGCCCTCGGTGGACTGTAGTGGTTCCCAAGCATGACCCAGTTTCAGAGCGCTCATATGAACAAGGTCGGCATTTCCACCTCACCACTGGTGCTGCAGGTGTATCCCGGCCACAGCTCAGACTGCATGTTTTAGGATCAGCGCGGGTTTGGATAAAATTGTTTACTTAGCTGTTGGCTGTGTTTGCATCCCATTTCTCCTCATATCACATTTCTTAGCTAAATTTCCCAGATTGTATAACATTGCATTACTGCAGCATAATTAATTCAAATGGGGCTCATCAAATCGATTCAACGTATGATTTTCAAAAATCCCTCTGCATTATTTCAGCTATTTATGCAGATTATAAGAATGACTTGATTTAAAATATACATGTCAGTCTTCTGCTAAGCTCTACTGCACTATTTTTGCAGGAAGCTCTGCCTCTAAAAATGTGAAATATAGCCTAAAAAAAGAAAATTGAAGGTACACAAACACAACATGTTTTCTATTTTATGTGTGATACATACAGAAATTATGAAGGAGATGCTTCCATCTATACACTCCCTCTGACTTACTGCATGAATTATAACCGTATAACTGCATAAAATAGCACAATAAAGAAACAAATGGAGCTTATTTTAAGAAGCATGCTACGATCAAATGAGTTGTATCAAGGCTGCAAAAATTGAATATCTTCATGATGTGCAGAGACAAGAGCTGGCTTTAACAAAACCAATCCACTAAGTTCAACATCAGAAATTCTGCTTGAAAGTAATCCTGGAGTTAAAGTGCAGTCCCTCTCCAGATTAAAAGGTAATAGTGCTGGCCGTCATCTTCCCAGATCCTTTTATCACCTGGTAAGATGGCAGTGGCTTTGGACTCACGTGGCCTTAACAAATCTGAGTGTAGAGGATGCAGCTTTATCCTGGGTTTTGAAGGTTTGAAAGGCCTCATCAAGCATTTATAAAGAACTGAAAAGCTCCTGCTGAGGCTGGAAGGATGTGTTGGAGCCACAGCGCATTGAAGCCAACACCATGTCTTAACTTAATCCAAAATGTCAAGGCCTCAGTAAAGTCTTCAGTGGGAGTGAATGATGCCTTTAAGCTCTTGTAAGGGCTACGACTGTTGGGTTTTGTTCTTAACATATCATTCAAGCACAGTGCTGCCTTTTTACAAAGTTCTTAGCCTCCATTATGTTAATGTTTCTGTCACACTTGAATGTCTGATTCGGCATAACTGGAATCAGTTAGAGCTTTGAAAAATGCATAATTGTACTTTTTCTAAATTGCATGCATTCTTTGACGACAATTACAGTCTTTCAGTCGTGGTAACGTATAGAAACATGAAGCAGAGTTACAGTCGTCACTGCTGCTGCTGCAGAGCAGACCAGACGGTCCGCCGGTGCTTCTGTTTCCAAACACGAGTGGTTTTCTGTGCTGATTACCTCTCGTCTGCCTCACGAACCAGCAGACAGAAAAGCAGCAATAATGGCAGGCGTAGGCACTGCACAGGCACTCCTGCCTCCATTAAGTGTGTGGGTTCAATATCAACAGGTTTTTAAATGTGCAATACAATTCAGAGTAGCTTTAGAATGATTTATTATTCAGCATCTAATATATCGTGGGCATTTATAAAATAATTTCCATTCCAGCTGCCTGATGAATCTCAAACATCTGCTGCTATGTACCTAAAATTTTACATGTAACCTTTACGAGGTCAGGACGCTTCAGACCTCTCACCAGGTAGCAGAATTAGTCACACTCCTCTAAGATAAGTGTTGAAATGCTAAAAAGCCCAAACAGTCCATCCTGCTTACTTTGACTGTGCTCTAATGATTAAATGAATATAAAGAAGGTTTTCATGGTTCTGAAATGTCTAAAAAAAATCTGTACACACATGTGGATGAAGGTTACACATTTAAAATGTGATGCATGTCACCCTCTAATCGGTTTTTGTCTTGTTTCTTTCAGATAGTGATAGTGAAATCTCCAGTGGGACAGGCGATGTCTCCAAGGACTGTCCTGAGAAAATACTTGAGTCCTGGGGTGGAATCCTCAACAGATGGTAGGACATCAGATTAGACGAAATCTCAACACAATAAATATCCCCAATGTTAGGATGGATCAATATGGAGACATTTTACACAGTTAAATGATGGAAAACACATACTGAACACAGAAATTATGCATGTGTCATTAAAATTGTGTCAAAATATCAGGTTTGATTTATAGAACTCTGTTTACAGGGATTACAAATGACATGTTTTAACAAGAAGTATATCAAGGTGTATTTTGTGAAATTTGTTGGAAAAACTTCCTAGAAAAGCAGCCACTTTAATCCTTTCAAAAAAGCTGTGTTTTTGTGCGTTAACTGTTTACCTTTGGCAGCATTACACTTTGAGAGCTAGTTCTAAACCCACTTGCTGAACACAGTGTGATTTACAGCACATTTATTTCTCCATCTTCCTGGTTTCTAATATATACGCATTTAAATTAAAACTGAAGTTTGACAGTTTGTTAAATTAGGCTCCTTTTTTAAATTTTCTTTTGCTACATCACAGAGCCTGAGGATCAGCAGTTATCTGTCAAAATTCTGTCTTGATTGCAGATGAATTAATTAGCCCTGATTAACACAAACTGTCCAATCTAATGTGCTATGCTTTCATAAAAATTCCCACTGATAAACCCAGCGTTAGACTCGGGAATCTCATTTGAGATCAGGCTTCGTTTCTTTGATGTTGAATAGAATTAAATAAAGTTTATCTGAAAAGTGCTTTCTTATGACCACCTTAAATGCATCACGTTGAAATCAAGCATCATTAAACAGAGGTGACACAGTATTTTGTGGGTAGCACATCACTGCGTTAATATTCAAGACTACACTTTTCAGAATTTGAGCCTTTGTGAGTAGACCTGGAAATAAAATGATTATCAATATGGTATTTGATATGATAGGTCTGACCTTTTATTAATTTGGTTAATGAAGTAGCAGATCTGTGCTGAAATCTCTGTAGTGATTGGTTAAGTTTAGGACATTTGAATGAGGCAGCAAACATGATTCAATACAGCAGAAAATATGGAGGAATAAACACAACTGCAGCTGCATGGACAAATGTGTTGGTACCCTTCCATTAAGGAGAGTAAGACCATCAAAGGTCACTAAAATAACCTGAAACTGACAAAAGTACTAATAAATGCAAGCTTTTTTAATGGGCATGTCTATAAAGCTGCTCTTGTGTTTGTGTGTTTGTGTGTGTATAAGGCACGGAAACCTGTCCACTCGTCCGAAGGGTTTGCCCTCGTTGGTTCGCAGTGGCATCCCTGAGCCACTCAGAGCCGAAGTCTGGCAGCTGCTGGCTGGTTGCCATGACAACCACGACCTGCTCGAGAACTACCGCATCCTCATCACCAAGGTAAACGCGCTCAGTCACAGATTAAGAGAAGCGGGCTGCTTATTAGGAGTTGTATTTATGTTGCAAAAAGTCTGGTATGAAGCTTGTCTGGGATGTTCAACATCTGCTGTCATGTTCTCATAACATCAGGTTCCAAAGATTTATTATATCCCGACCTGACGGCTGATATGGTACCAAGCAGTTAAGTTGGAACAAAAATCTCAAAAGTAGCCTAGCAAAATAAAATTGAGGTGCTTTGATAAATTAGGAGGTGTAAATGTATATAGTTACTTCTTTATACTTGTCTACATTTACACTTGCCTGTCGCTCCCTGTGGTCCTTGAGCCTCTAGACTGTTATTTTATCCTTCTTTTGTGTGAAGGGTTTACAAACATCTAGAAAAAAATGATGCATTCTTCCAGGCATTGTTGCATATTTATGTTGTTTGGTTTGTGTTGTCGTGTTTTGGTGCAGACCACTTTAATGGTGTGAATGTTTAAGGAGGGATGCAACTATGATGAAATTAATTTAGAAAATATTTTTGCCTCGTGTGTCCAGCAGTATGTTTAACCTTACTGACACTGCCATTCATTAGAGCCGTTCCTTTGAACTGTGTCAAGTCGGCGAACACTTTAATTTAGCACTGACATTTATGTCTATGCGCTGCTGCTTCTGGACTAATACAGTTCGTGCTGGCCTTCTGACCTCCAAGGGAGCTTGCAAGAATTCAAAGGGAATTTTTGAACCTCTGTTATTCAACTCTTTTGTGTTTTTATGCCTGCATGTCCTACAGCCACAGTTTGTGAGTTGAGATTATGGTGGTCAGAGATTTTACAGAAAACAACATCTATTCCATAGGTTTCTAACACATAATACAACAAACTGATGTGTATGTTTGAATTTCAACATAGGTGATTTAAGCATAGACACAATAAAACTTTCAACTTGGGTTCCTCTATGTTTGATACTAAAAAAAAAAAGACCTTACTCAATACAAATATTGCATGACTGAATATTAATATAGACTATTCCTCACCTCTAAGGTCTAAATTTTTTTTAACATTGCCACTGGTAGTTATTTGGACTTTAGCAATAATGCGTGAGTAGTTCAGCTGTAAGAGTACATGTCAAGAGTAGTAGATAAAAGACATATATCCGTATACATATATTTGAGACTATGATGAAGGTAACAGTCCTACGTTTGTTTGATTAATATATTGGTGCTCTGATTATTTCATGTATTTTAGTTTTATTCAAACTATATTTATGTTTTAACATGTATAATTTTTCAAACAAATCTAAAACTGAAGTCCCTGAATTAGATCAATCAGGTGTGTAACCAAGGTCTGTGACCCATGTAGGAGATGCTGTATCCCAGGGTGAACCAGGTACCAGCAGCAGCGAGAGGAGGAAGTGATTTAAAACGAAGTAGTCAGAGGTCCTCACTGTTTTACTGAGAACGAGATAAGCAACGGCACAGCATTGGGTGGAGCTACCGTAGCTGGCTCGATCAATAAGCAGAGAAAACGGGGAATAGCTGTAGAGAGGAAAACAAAGATGGAAGAATGGAGCCATAAACATGAGCTGTGGGGATTGAGGGCTGAGGAGGAGAGGAGCAGTGTGGTTAAACATGAAGACAGCTGGCAGAGTTGTCCCTTTCCTGTGTCACTTTTTTCCCCCCTTTCTCCCTCTCTGATGTTGAGGTTTCTTTGTCTCACCTCTCATCTTATGGCTGACACATTACTCCTCCTGACTCTTTGTGCTTGTAACCCCATTTCCTTCTCCTTCTCTTGTTACATTTTGTAATTCAGCTCTTTTTTTTTTTCCTTTTTTTTTTTTCTCGAGTCTGCCGCCTTTGCCACAGCTTCTGTCTTCCTGGAGTAGTGATGGTATTGATAGACATTAGCCTGGGATATTAAAAGCACCACCAAATGAACGTACAAGAGAAGGTGGAGTTGAGGGAGTATGAGGGATCGGAGAAAATGGGAACATTGTGGAGCTGATTAATGTCTATTGTCTAGCCTAAGTGGCAACATTAGTACTGATAGAGCTCCGAGTAGCTAGATTGTCATTTTTATGATTGGGGTATCAGTATTGTAAATACGCATCATATATCACCAGGAATTGTGTGCTAAGGACCCAAATGGATATTTAATCCTATGTGAAACCTACTGCTAATATGAGAATGACTGAGTCAGGCTTGAGTTTGGCAAACGAAACAGTTCTCTCTGTTGGTTATGTAGCCTCGGGTGTTCCTAGAAGGATTACATACTTTTATGATCTTCTCTGGTTGCATTTGCACCACAGACTGGGAAGCTGAAGTGACTCAATGGCAGATGTGAGAAAATCATTTTGCAATTAATTCATCCTGTAGTGGTCGTAATAATAAAATTCAGACTTTTCACTTAATTCATTGCTCTGTTTTGTTTATATTTTTGGAGACCAATGTAAAGAACCTTTGTTTTATTTGTCATCTTTTTGAATTGCAGATGGTTATTTGCATGCTAGGAGAGCTCCTGTTTTAACATAAATGCAAAAAAAAAGAGCCATTTAAAAGCAGTTCTCTGTATTACAATTCCCACAGATCCTCCAGAGAGATGACATAAAGGAAAAATACCTCCTTGAAGTTGTCGTTGTATCAATGCCAAAGGTCTCTGTCATCAAAAAGCGTCTATGCTGAGCATCTAGTAACTTGTGAAACAGTGCTGACTAGTTTGATGTCACTTATTCCAAGTGTCACATTCAGTGGTGTTTTACTCTCATTTTCAGTTACTACACATAGCACATCAAATAGCCATCTCACACAATGTGGCCTGAAGGCAGCCGAGACATTTACTCCTCGTTCTCCTTCTTGGCCGGGCCAGCTCTGTGTTTGGGGTAGGAGTTGGGCAGTTGATAGTGACATTTGAGCAACCTTTATGTGTCCCAGGAGCTGGACAAGCTCAAGTTGTGCTGCCACGCTTGAACCCACAGCTCAAAAATAGCTCAGCCAGCTATTTCAGGGCCTGCCTTTCCAAAAAACCAATCTGGCTTAGAGCAGGGGCAGTGTGTTTAACAGAGGTCAAGATCTATCCTCATGTTTGATGACTGAAGCTAAAGGTCCACCCAGGAGACTTATGCAAAGGGCATTGATTTTTCTTTCTTTTATGTTTTTTCTTTAGTACCACTCTTTCTGTACAACAGTTACACCCTCTTCAGCCCAGCCAGAGACAAATACCAAGCAAAATCATCAAATCTCTGCTAATTATAAGCTGTTAGTACAATTTATATGAAATAAACACCATTTCTATTTCTTGCTGAGCATTAATGCGTATATAAGGGGCATTTAAATATATATCAAAACGATTTCCCCTCTTGCATTGGTTTGTCCCACTGGATCTTTAAATGCTCTGTATTGTGAGCTGAGTTTAATTTTGTTTTAATGGATAAAGTCTTTGTTCCAGCTAAATTTTACATGTAATAAATTAGATGCTTTTCTTGTCATTCTCCACCTTGTCATCGAGTCTTTGTTGAAGCTCCTTCTCAAAACTGGGGAAAGAAAAGAGAGGGGAAAAAAAAAAAGAGGTTCTTTTCAGAGCTTGTAATTGAATCGAAAACAAATGATGCTGGAGTGTAAGGTGCTTTCTATTTTGTTTGTGAATCATATTCAGGCATCTCGCCAGCTTAGTGATGACATTGAATGTTGTTGTTCAGTCAACAGTATTATCAGCTGTGGAGCCCGGCTGGAATAATGCAACGCCTACGCCTCTTAACCCACATACAAAAAAAAAAAAAAAAAAAAAAAAAGAGGAGTACAATGTACATAAGATTGGTTACCGTGGTAACTGCAAGATTCTCTGGACTCACTTTTTCTTGAAGTTGTCTCCGTAACAATTACGCGCCTCCTTTCATCCTCTTGTCAACGCTCTGCTTTAGTTTATGATAATAATCGATATTAGGATTGTAATCTCGCTAAGTACGCGAAGTACTCTCTTTCTTACAATTAGTGCAGTGACCACGTAAAATTTTGAGTGTCCAGTTGTTTAAACTTGGACTTTTTCCGTTGTCTTGGTTAACTACCTGCATTCACACATTAACATATAAGATTAAAACATAACATAACAGATTAAAACTGCATGTTAAAACTAAGGATGCTCCGATATTGAGCAGTAGTATTGGGATCAGATTGGGACCGAATATCTGTCCTGAGATTGACAAAATATGTGGACTGGTTATCGGAAAATTAAACTGATCCAGATTGCTTTATACCCCTCAGAATTAATTTAGCTACTTCTGTCAGCAGTCACATCATCAACGAACAGCAGTCAGCACGTTTCTTTGTCAGCCATATTTGCCCGTATTATAACACTGCCTCTGCCATGTTTGACACATGATGTGGTCTGCTTTAGCACACGAGCTCCCGTCCTTCTCCATCTTGGGTAAATCTGCATAAGGTATCTGTTTCAAGGTCATGGCAGATTTTGTTTTTCTTTTTTTTTTTTAGGTGTCTTTGTTGCAAAGTCTAATCTGGCTTTCCTGTTGTGAACTCCCTGTAGATGATTCATGAAGGACTCTCTTTGTTTTTAGATTTTACAATGATACGTTTAGCTGCTTTGGAGCTTCTAGACTCATATTGATGTTGTGAAGGGCTTTTTCTTTGGTGGTCATTGAGCTCACTAGCACTTGTTTTCATTGATTTGGCAGAACCTAATTTTTTTTTTTAGCCATCTCCCTTATAGATTTATGCTTTGTTTTTATCTCTAACGATGGCATCCTTCACTTGCGTTGAGGTGTCCTTGCTCTTCATAGTGGTAACTGGGACTGTAACAGGTCATGGATGATCCATGGTCCACCAAGGTCACTCCCAAACCAGGGTATGTCATATGAGCTGTGGATTGATTGGTTTAAGAAAAAGAAAAAAAAAAAGTAACAGTGGTGTGGAGATGTTTGAGATGCTGAGCAGTAGTGACAGACATGCAGATCAGTGGGACTTTTAAATCGTCAGTATGGGAGCGCATTATTGAAGATGATCGATGTTGATTTAACTCACAGTTTCATTTCTGGTGAGGTGCAGTACTGTGGGCTAGAGTAGAGGTTACTGTGCAGGGTCTGTATTTATGGTGAACCTACGTTGTTGATTTAACATAGAAGCAAAGGTGGTGGTCAAGGTCGGCGTATTTCTGCATTCCTGCTCATGAACCCACACGAACGTGATCACCTGTCGAGCGTGGCCGTGCACATTAAACATCGTAGCACTGGGCCACTGACAGGGGTAAAAACCTCATGAGAAACATACTTGAATTTGTTAAGGTTAAGACTATTTTTTAACTTAAATACCTGATTTTATTTAAAAGAGAAGGCATGGCACTAAACACATGTTCCTTATGTTTTATTAAGCACAACTTTTGTTTGCACTTTTTGGATTATTTTGGAAGTTTTTTTCATGAATATTTTGATTTAAGAGCAGGCAAGTTCTTTGTTATGAAATACTATTTTAATTTAAGCAGTTATTACTGATATATTTTGCACTTTTAACATGACGTTGTTTTAACAGAAAGGTTTGAAAAAAGGTTTCTTTGCTTAAAGTGTTCTTTTACTAAATATATGTAAAATAGAAATCATTATGTTTGTCTCTCCCTTTTGCTTTTTAAACTTTTCCGATGCAAAAAAGAAAACAAACAAAAGTTAAACAATCCAATCCCCGGTTAAAAACTCTCAAACAGCTGCAAAATGAGGGTTTAGGGCCTGATGTCAACTCCACACCTTTAGTCTGCTTCATTTGTGAGGTACTTTGATTAAAGAAAGCTGTAATTCCTAAATTCTCCCCAAACCACTTAAATGGAGGTTGAAAGTCTACACTTTAATCACCTTCAAAACCATCTGGTTTGGTTTCTGAAGGTATAATAATGAAAACTCTGCCCTTGTGCAAGTATGTCTGTGTGCAGACTTTATAAATGTTTTTACTCTACTTAAGTCGTGGCCTGCTTCCAGTCCACAGTCTCCCATCATGCACTGGTCCTGTCTTTTAAACAAAGACGCACAGATTCGTCTCTATCCAGTCCTCGTCCTGATATCTGTAAGGACCAGCTGCGTTAGTTATCCACAGCTACGTAACACTACCTCCTTTCTCCTCCCTGATAATATGTGTCTGTTCAAACAAACTGGTTTTCGTGTGTCTGCCTGATTCTCTAAGTTGCATCAATTTACATATCACATCCACAGCAAGTGAGTGGGTACTGTAAAAGTTCAATGTTATCTTATCATCAAACTCTGTTTTTTTTTTTTTTAATTTAGTTATGTAGACTGAGTTTTTACTTTTGAACTCCATATGCTGTTATGTACCATATATGTGGTGTTCACTAAAAATTGGTTGAACTTAATGGTTTATTTTCTTAAAGCACAGTTTTTACTTCATGTAATATCTTGTGAAAATTATATGGAAAGCTAGTCTATATATTTAATCATGGGCTGTTTTTTGTAACTGTAAATAAACAAACGTTTACAGTCGTGAGGGCATTTGCTGGGTGGTGTTAGCACATCCTCTCAGCCATATGGACACTGATGTGACAGCTCGGATTAAACAGATCCAGCCTCCAGCATCTTCTCTGGTCACAACATCCAGTGTGTCGGCCCTCGAACCAACTTCCAGGACTTTTTCTTCTTTGTGTTCTTCAGTGCCATTGTAGCTTACTACATTTATTTAAAAAATATATTAAAGTTTGAAACAGTAACGTTATTAACATTTATGTGTAAATAATTAATAATTTACAACTTTATTAGTTTGTTTTGGTTCAGGATGCCTTGATAGTTTTGAAACTGCATAGCTGTATATGTATGTGTATATATATATATATATATATATATATATATATATATATATATATATATATATATATATATATATA
>JAOWBL010025819.1:0-31634 GCA_028564865.1 Zenarchopterus dispar
ATCAGGACTGTGTGTGTGTGTGTGTGTGTGTGTGTGTGTGGGGGGGGGGGTACTGATGCATCGCAGGTTTTTGCTATTAGGCCTTGTATTTATATCCCATAGGAATACCTTGGCATGCTTGAATACACTTCAGCCAGATATGTTTGCTCATGCTCATGGGGATCACTCTCTCTTTTTTTTAGGGGGGGAATGGGGGGTGGTTACTGTAATTGAGCAGAAAGAAGAGATGGCAAAAAAAAAACAACAAAAAAACAGAAGACAGACATGGTTATACTAAAGCCTGTGTGCCTTTCTGACAACAAAAGGGAGCTAACAGTGCCATATATGAACTAACGCTGGCCTCTTGGGCAGGACAAAAACAGAAAACAATAGTTATGGGATCTGAGGAAAACTGAACAAACGAACAAACAAAAGCAACTTTTGCCCTTAGATGGTGAAGCACCACGTTTTTAGAGTGAGTTGGGGAGAATTTACCATCTATCTCAATTTACCATCCATTAGCTATCTAACTGTCTTTAACTTAGACTTTAATGATTTCCACGTCCCCCATCAGCTTGCTGTGGGCAGACTTTGTGTGTTTAGTAAGATGTATTTGAGATGTGTGTGAGGCCTTGAGTGGTACAAGGCTGCAGGGAAAATGCAAGGACTGACCCAGAGAATAAATGCAGCCACATACTTCATCATGGCGTACATGAATCTTTAGTCATGTTGGTGCTTCACTCAAATACCAGCAGCTTGTGTTCTGGCACCCAGCTTGTACATGAGAGGCTGTTTAAGTGGCTCAAACAGCTGGTGGAGCTTGTTAACCACCTCGAGGCTTGTGGTTGAACAGGAAGTTGCATATACTGCAAGAACTAGTGCACAAAAAAAAAAAACCAAACTGATTTGACCTAAAAATTGTGTTAAAAATCTTTTTTTTTTTTTTAAGAATGACTACAAGTTAGTGTCAAAGCTGCATACTTCTAACACTTGTATGGGCGTTATGTATTTTATAGTAAAATGTCAAGTTATTAGTAATTTCCATTAAAGAGGACTGAAAAGTGTTTATTCTGTTTTCTTTTTTGTAGCTTTTCAGAATGAAGTTTTGCCACATATCGAAACCCGTAGAAAATCAAATGCCGTTTTTATGTTGTAGTACACTCCATATTCAGTTTAGAGCACTGACATCATCACATTACTCCTCTGATACACCCATTAAGAATAACACTGGAAGTGGTCCATTTGTTTGGGTAAGAAAAATACCCTTTCCTGACCGTTGTGATTTCCCTCTTTTCTGAATGGATCACTATGGTCAGAGGCCATTAAAGTGTTCACTTGCAGCAAATACAAACAAATAAATAAGCATCAAGTGAATCACGTGAAGCGTTAATTTGCTAGAGCAAAAACAAAACCGACAGTGGTCCAGCAAAAGAGTTTCAGTTCTTTGATATTTATGAAATGAGCGATTGTATGTGGCGTTAGTTCCCGAATGCTTGCCTTCTTAGCTCATCGTTTATGTGAAAAACTCCTGTTGTGAAACTGTCGGGAACGTTAATTGAACACACGTTTAAATGCACCAGCTGGGCGAGCTGTCAAGTGATTTCTGGAAGATTAAAGTTTCTGGTATCTCCCTTGTCAGATCGTTTTTGTGAAGACGAAACTGTATTTAATCGTTTGATTGATACGATAATTATCCTATTTTCTTGTCTTTGTTTTTTTTCCTCCTTTGCAGTGCCTTTGTTTCGTAGTCCGTGTGAGCTGCTGCCGGTGGGGACAGGACACCCGGTGCAAACCATCCTGAGGAACTTCGATGTCATGTCAGGATGTGCAAGCAGGGGCACTGCCAGTCTGCCTCAGGAGGTGCACATCATCAACCTGAGAGGACATGCTCCAGAGATCCCAGACAGCCCTTCACCAAGAGTGAGTCATTGTTCTTGAAACAGCCTTTAAAACAGTTGGTAAGATCGAAGGAAAATGTCAATAATGAAGCCAGTAGAGCACAAGGTCTTCATCTATATTTATGATTTTTTTTTGACACAAACATATTGAAGTTTAATCTGAGGTGATTTGTGCTCCTCTTTATCTTCTGACAATTTTAATGTTCAGCTTGGAGGAAAGCAGAAGATCTCCATGCAACCACGCTACTGTCCTCATTTGTGGCAGTCTTTTTCCATTTTGTCTGGAGGAAATTTCTTGGCAAAATTTTGTCACATACAAAAAGACACGGGAAAGCTCGTTGACACATCCACGTGCAGCATGGAAAAACCGTGTGTTCTTACTTGTCAGCTTCTGCCTAACCTGCTCATAAGACAGGAATTTGCAAATCTCATACACTTCTTTCTTTATATCTGCCGTGCTACACCAAGTATGTGTACTGAGATTTTATTTTCAGTGTTTTATACCATTTATGTCACCAAACAGGTGCTAAAAATAGTTTTTAAAAATCTAGGTTTTGTCTCGTTTTTATCGAAGATACTTAGTTGACCATTTCATTAAATAAAGATATTCGGAGGTAGCAGCTTCATTTGCTCCTTCTGTGAAACATCTACAGGCAGTGTGCATGTTTGAATACTGGTCTGATCTTGCTTTACCGCTTTAATCTCTGATGGATGTCATTTTTATTTAATAAATCTCCCAAGGAATATACGCCTGTTCCAATCCCCATTGATCAGAAGAGATTTCCATCTTTTAGTACAGACAGTTTTAGAGTGTGGAAGAAGAAGCCAGTGATGAGTCATTTTAAAAGTCTGCTTTCGTGTGTTCATGCAACCTGCCAGCAGAGCTCCTGATTATCTTCATAAATTTTCTGTCAATCATGAAGTCACTCCTTGGCTGCAGGTGTTGTGCTCTATATCTTGCATCTAGACTCTTATCCATGGATCAACATGAATCATGGGCCCGGGGGTTTCAGAACTACTGAATTTATATTTTTGAACTGTCACCACTCTGTGTTAAGCACCATCTATAGACATACAGCTGGTGAAAGTTTAATAAAACCAAATGGGAAGAAACTGTGCGAGTAAGCTGCAACGGCAGATCAATAAAGAAAGTAGTCTCTGGATTCAGGGGCTCCTGTTTATTTTGAGGCTTTAAAATATGAAAATCTGTCTTATTTTATGACATTATGGAGAGAAGCATAGCTATACGGCTTTCTGTTACACATCTGTCAGATTTCTTTCTTTCTTTTAGGAAACTTTGACATTATAAAGGACTAAGCAGTAAAATAGAAACATTAAATGAAAACACGCATGATAGGAATGTACTGTAATATAAGGTCCCTAGTTTTGCCTGCATAGTTAAATCATGAATAAACATTCAAACAAAGAGTAACTACTACTTTTGTAGTATTTTTTGGACACATTTTTTTCAATTTACTAGTTTAAAAGATGGTATGTGTGTTCAGTGAGATTTTCCGATTAAAGGAAATTTGTGTAAGACCTGTAATCATCACATACTAATATCAAAATATATAGCACGCTTCTGTCCTTTGTGAAAATTTCATCATGAATGAATTAAAATATCCTTATTCTGATGTACTTCCAGTTCATTTCTAACCTGATTAGTAATGCTGGTAACCGTCACTAGACTAGCAGGGTTCTAGCTCCACACACACAATCAAACACATGGCTCATAAACGTGCTGTAACACACACACCCACAGCTTCTTTTTTCAGTCCATCTTTGCACACGCACACACTTCACATAAATCATAACATTTTTTCTAAATGTGGCTTAACAGACAGCAAGCACGGTGTGTTTCACAACAAAACTTGGCTTAGCATGCTTTGTTTGTTGGCTGTCACATAATCCTCCACCAGTGGGTGTGTTTGCCTTCAGGCACCGAGCAGTTGACAGGCCACACAAAACCACACGTTGACACTGTGGGGTTTTAGATCTTTGACGTTAAAGCTGTTATTCCCCTGATTATAATCAGTGACAAGATTAAATATATTAGCCTTTCTCTGCATTCCTCCAGAGCAGCCGGGTGGTTTTTATATGCTTCAGTTGTAAATAAGAGTGCAAAGTAAGGAATTAAAGCTTAGAAGAAAATCTTTCCAGTTTTTGAACATTATAGGCTTTTACAGAATATTGAACAATCTTAACAGTACGTTAACTGCTGTATTAATTATTCACAACAGTTTCTCTCAAACATTTTTCAAACTTACAGTAAATTAAAACATCCACTGATTCCTCCACTTTATTCCTGTTTGAACACTACTTTTTCTCAACTTGTTTTTTATGGAGGCTCTCTGGCTGCTCTTTGTATAAGGTAACAAAAATATAATTAATTTAACAAATGATAAATTGTAGATAGAAACCCATTTCTTAAATGTAATATTTTTGTTAGTTTTGCCCGCTTTCATTTAAGATTCTACAGCTATGTATACACTTTCAACATCATATATACAACAGCAAACTTTTATGTACTTCCAGAAGTTTTTAGTCTCTGCTGATGTAACGCTACTGTTCTTACTGAGGGGAAAAAGACCCACTTTTGTGGTGAGGGATAAACCTGGGTAATGCTCTGTGTTTGGAAGAATATGGAGGCAGTTGAGATTTTGGGTGGGAGCAAACATCACCATGCCTGAGGAAGACTTAAACTGGGCAGGAGCCCTTAGATAGATCATTCTCTTCAGCATGTATGCAGGATTTTTAATGGAGTTTCCAATAGAGTTTGAATTTTGCTGTCCATATGGAGATACTCATAGTGAAAAACCCAACACTGGATGTTAGGCTGAGATTAAAGTGTGTATTTTCCAGTAGCCCCTTATTCCTGCACCCTTTCTTGTTGCTCAGGACCCAATGCTCTTATGTCTTATCGATCTTATCACATCAGTCTGTTTAACTTTACGTAACACATCACCTTCATGGTTGAATAAAAACTAATGTGCAGGAGGCAGAAATCCAGCAGCTTGTTTCCCTGACTTTGTCCTTGGTTTGCAGAACGTTGCCCTGGTTCTGAGATTAGGTGGCCTTGCAAAGGTTCCTTGTCCTACTGAAGATTTCTATTTGTGATTCAATTAGAGCCTCTTAAGGACAGTCAGGTCTTTCACCTGCCTCTCTGACGGGGGAACATGTTGGCCATTTTGGATGCATGCTGTTCTTACTTCAGCCTTCAGTGACAGTGTGTTGGAGGACAGTGGATCAGACTGGATGGCAATCATACAGTCTGATCCTGGTAGAGAAAGTGATTATCCAATTGAAAAAGGAATTATAGATAAGAGTAGAACAATAAATACATGGAGGGGCTCTTACATCTTTCACTTGAAAGTTGTAATGGAAAAATGAGCACCCAGCTCTCCATTATTTATCCTTGACAACATTCAGTGTGTTTCTTCTGTAGTTTTTGTCTCATGTCAGTTCATGAGGTTACAATCTGCACAACTGGGACCCCTAAACCTTCACAACATGCTGTTTATTTAGCTAAGAATAAAGTTTGAATGTAAAACAAACACCATATTACTTGTAAGGTGACTCTTAAAATGGTAATTCCAGCATCAGAGCACCTTAAACCTTTATTTAGTTTCCACAAAGGATCTTCACAGAGTGGACACACAACCTTCTCTGTCACACCAAAGTTGGTGGCGTTGCCATTCATCAGGTGAAAAGTACGGTTCAGTGTCTTATCCAAAGACATTTTAGCATTTAGAGGGAGTGGGGACAAAACCACTAACCCTGCAATTAGTTGCAAACCCTTAATGAGCCCCTGAGACACAGTTGGTCCACAATCCAAACTGACTGTGGTTATTTAGTTTATAACTTATTCTTTCTGTATGGAAAACGCATGTTTTCAGTTGTGATTCAGTTAAGAACAACTCCTGTAGATACTAGCTCAACAAAGTCTTGATGGAGGATGTGTCTTGTATGTCAGTCTGGACATTTCTGACTACAAAAGTTTTGCTGTCTAAAAAACTCAGAAAGGCTGGAAATAAAAGAAATAAAGACACCACATGTATGGTGATATAAAACCCTTTATAAAGTATAAAACTTTCAACTCTTCTCTGGCTGTTATATACCACAGATTCTTTTTTTTTTTTAAAGTATGATTATTTATATGTGGCTAATTTTGCTTTTAGTGCAGTATTTGACCATAATCATATAAGTCCTTCTCTGATTTCCCATTTTATGTTAAAGAAGATATACTTATGTTTTTTCCTGATATCTTGGTTAGGTGTATATAAGATATTTGGTCAAAATACAGGACATAGTATAAAAAATTGACTCCTAAGCATAATGTACTATTTAACAGGGTGTGCATGACCTAATGTGGACATGTGAGGTGACACTTTTACACTCTCTTGCACAGCTTCACACACACATATGACAGCTGCATTGTATGAGGCCTGTTTCATGTCTCTTTGACATGTGTGAATGTGTGTAATGTGTGAAAGCCATGGCTTGTCTAGATTTTCAGGAAAGACATGAGAACAATGGATGGTTTCTTGTCTAAACCAGTGAACACAAAATGTAAGGATATTAATTATAGATTATTAACCCTATCCACGGAATGAAATGCACTTGTGGATCCGACTCACATATTTTGTCGTGTGGCCAGTGTTTACACCAAAGCCAGGTTGATATGTCCAACAGTCCCCTCCAGAGGCATGGTTGTTGATTCACTTTTACAATGCTAAGATTGACTTTTGTCTGGTCTCTTACTCTTTCTTCCATTTTGTCTTCTGTCATTACTTACTTGAGTTGGTCACCTCTCCCATGATGTCCCCTCCAGCTCTGTGAAGTAGTTACATCGATGCCGATGTGTGACATGATGTGAAACCAGTTGCCCAGTGGGACGGGAGTCCAGAGTTACTCGTCTTGTTTTTGTCAATAATGGGGACAGAAGACTGTTACAGCGAGACAAGTCTTCCTAAAAATAAGCAAATATCTCTTCAGAGGAAACTGATGTTTTACCATAATCACTAGTCCTTTTGTACTCCTGCTCAACTGTCCTGAGTCAAATACCAGTCTGTATAAGACTGTCAGCTGCTGACCGATTAGGACAGTTGATAGGTTTCATAACTTTCCTTTAATTGTTTCCCAAAAGTATTTGGATCCTCAGTATCGCCATTATTTCATTTTGTTGTTCATTTAATTTTTCAGTTTTTTTTTTACGTGATTGTTTTACTTCTGATAAAGACTACACAGCCATATAACGTAATGATTTTTTTTTTTTTTTTTTTTTACAAATCCAACAATTAAAATTGTGCACTTCTTCCTCTTTGCTTCTTAGTAATCTTGTATATAATGTATTTTAGAAAATCTTATCTAAATCAAAATATAAATAATCAACAAAAAAACTTTATGCATATTATATGATCCAAGTGGGAGGAAATTCATTCCTTTCTTACCTAAATCGATAGCTTGAGGTACTTTTGTCATAGATGAGTTGATTTGCCGGTCAGTCACTTTTGTCCAGACCAGACTGCACATAAAAAGTGGACAAAGCCACAGAACTGCTGTTTCAAAGCCTTAAGTTTCATATTCAGCTGAATGAACAGAAATACAAACTATTTGAGCCGTGTTTGCTGAATATAAAAATATTTCAAAGGGAGCATGAAGTATGCCGAGTGGCGAGATTGAACGTCACCAATGACACATTAGCGACTGAAGTGAAAAACTGTGATCTCCACTCAGGACTCTACTAAAACGATCAAATTTTTATGAATGGAGGTGATTTGAAGCTGGAGTGGTTTTGGAACCAGAACCTAGCATCTTACCTGTGGTAAAGCTTTTCCATATTGACTGGAAGGTCTCAGTCCAGGTATCAGTGTTTTATACACAACTGCAAGTACTGAATGGATCCAAATTAAATGTTGTTCAGATGTTGAAGTTTCTCAGATCAAACTAACCTATGTCTTGGTGATCATTTGACCTCCTCCTTTAGTCAAATATTAAACATAGGGGTTAATATTTATAGGAGTTAATGAATAAAAAAAACAAACTTTTGGATGTACTGCCATGAAATTCTTTTTGCACATTCATGGCCCTTTTTTTTATTTTTTTATTTTGCACTGTAACTACCGTCTGAACTGATCTCTACTCATGTCGTCATCATCAGTCAAAACTGTCTAAATACTTTAGTTTGTGACTAAAAAGTTCAAAAAGTTTGGAAAGTTATCAATACTTAAGCAGATCACAATCTCTTCTACACAATGAAAAAATATTTCAAATTAACTTTTAAATGTTCTTCAAATTTTTCTCATTTTTCTTTTCCTTTTCATAGTCTCTCTCTCTTTTTATGTATTTTTTTTTAAAAGGGGATAAATCTGACACAGCCTGCCGGGAAATGTTTTTGTCCTTTTTCTTCCGAAGTGTTATTCACATTTGTCTGAAATAAAGACATGATTTTCTCAGTTCCAGTGCTCCTGATCATCGTAACAGAGATCTCTTCTCTTTTTTTTTTGTTTTTTTTTTTTTTTTTTTTATCCATGTGGGCTGCTGGAAGGAGATGGACGGGCCAGATTTAAAAGGCCCACTTCTTAAATTAGTCGAGAGAGGTGACAGTAGAACCTTCAGAGCCAGGGTGAGACGGGGAATTCTTCAAAGAATTGCAGAATCATCTTCACATTTTCATAAACACGAAGTGATGTTTTCTTTTTAATGATCTTAAGTAAGTTAAGATAACTAATTAAAATTGAGGGTGATTCCGACTGACTTGTTCTACAGTCCAGACTTTCTCATTTACCCTGTAAACCGCCAGCATAGTTGTTGTTTCATTCAGGTGTTGGTATTCTGGCAAGACCTATCAAAACAACTACATTATTCTAAAACACATTTTTCTTTTTCATGTGATTTGAAGGTGTAAATATCAAGTTTTGACATTTTCCTTTTCTTCATTTTGCTGCAAAATGCCTCCATCTGATGTCCTTTTGCAGCATGATGACAAGGCACCAACACGAATGTTTCAGAAACCTTATTCTCAAGTTGCAGTGATGTGTAGAGGAAAACTAAGCTACTCAGAAAAGAGGCCTGTGCACATACCATTGGATGATAAAATGGTCAGGTGATGCCGTATCTCAAATCATCCCTCCTTCTGTAATCAGCTTACCAGAAGCAAACATCAGACGCAGCCGCTGGCTCGGAATCAGGGTGAGGCAGTACAGATGATTGTTTTATCAGCTGGAATTCACGGCTATCACAGTCTGTGTAGGTGAGCTTGAAGAGCTCATCAGGCACTGGTGAAAAGACTAAGATCTAAGCTCCCACACAACACACAACACATGTACAAACTAATCCGTGTTTGTTTTTCCCCTTTCCTGTATCCCTATATTGTTATTTCTGTCACTTTTTACACTCACCGTTTTCTTTTTTTTCTGTATGTCCTCATGAAAGTACATGGAGGATTTATGCAACAAAATCTTCAATTAATCGAAACAGCTGTGATAAGAAATGTGTAAACTATGATTGTGAGGCATTCTTTTCTGATATGTAAAAAAAATGGACTAATTTATAAGAGTTACTGGAAGGAAATGACTGTCAGCTACTGTTTGCTGTTGATTAATCTCCACTGCAACCCTGTAAATCTTCTACACATCAACACGTTTACTGTTTATGAAGCTAGTTATAATCTCTAAATGACTGTTATTAGGAGCATATCTACACTGCAAACAAAACTTGCAAGTTTGTCTCTCACTTCTATTAGCATTTCCATGATCTCTCTTTCATGGACCCAGTTGTGATCATAATCGATGACCAGACTGCTGGAAAAATGCTGGAACCATAAATGGAAGTTTTGAGGCCTTTCAGCAGCTGGTGGGGTCATTTTAACAACCCACCCACAGACGGAGACAATAGACAACCCACAGACAAAAAGACAGACTCACACTTCTTGATAAAACTACTCGTGTGTGTGGGCGTGTACACACACACACATATATATATATATATATATCAAACAATCTGACTGCATAAATTTGTCTGAAGTAATGTGGTTTCAGCTTGCTATACAGACATCCCATCTTGCTTTGACGTCTTTTTAAGTTTGTTTTTCTTCTTTTTTCCACTTTCTTTCTTTTTTTTTTCTCCTTCCCATTTAGCTGAGTGCAGACTGATTACCATCACAGTACAGAGGAAGGGCTCCAGGTAGCATCCCTATCGTGTTAAAATATGTGGGTAGCACAGATCTTAGGCATCAGCAAGCGCTGTTCCCCCACCTTCCCACCCCCCACCTCCCCATCTGTGACTCGGCTCCTTTGCTCCCTCTACCTTTGTATACCCTCAGTGATCCAGAAAAAACCAAGATCCAGACAGACAAGACGTGCACATACAAACCCGTCAGATTATGGAGTTCGATTGGCAGCTCTTCATTGATTCTGAGATACAGTTGGATTGTCAGCTTAAGCAATGCACCAGGTTTTAGCATTTATCATTTAGCCTATCTACTAAATGACAAATGTAATGTTAAATATTCATCTGTTATTTTCAAAACATGAAACGCAGTGTTTGTGGTTCATAGTAAGGTTCACATGGTATAGTTTATAGTGTTCAAAGTAGTTTTGTTTTTTTTGTTTTTAAGGTCAAGCTGATTATTATTTTCCAGGGAGGGAGAGTGTGGTTCCAGATTAGCTTTTCTTTTCGGCTAATGAAAGGATATCTTGGAGCTTTCTCTGAATCACCCGGCCTGATTAGACACTTAATTAGCTCCGTCAACAAAGGAAACTCCCTTTTCCTGTCAGCCTCACTGATTTCTACCTCTGGCTACAGGGTCTACTGTTGTTTACACTGCTGGGCACAACATTTACCATGTTTCTTTTTTTTTAAATGTAGTACTTCCATTGTTTATACCTGCTTCTACCTGTGATGGTACTGTGCGCTGTAACTGGTCGTGCTTGTCCTGCTCCAGCTACCGTCCCTGTGCAGAGTTTAATTTCGGTAACATGATAGGCCTTGACAAGTTTCCATTGGCGGCTGCTGGCGTCTTAACTATAATAGACCTTGAACCCTTAAATCTTTTTGCCGGCCTCCTGATAATCAATCAGACATGACCTCCTGTCCACACCGAACCTTTCAGGGTTGCACCACGGTCCATTCAGAGCCACCTGATCCTTACAAACACCAGCTGTGGTACTTTGATGCGTGGGGTTTCTGCATCTCTTCTCTCCACACCCACAGCGTTATGACAAGGTCTGTTGCTATTGCTGAGCCCACTCGCCCCACCAGACGTCATGATGGCAAAGATGAACACCAGCTGCTGTTCTCATCACCACTTACATTGTGCAATTCAGAGCTGTTTTGCATTAGTACGATTATCTTCTTGATATTTACTTATTATCTTTTATCTAATGAATTTGAATAAAGAAAACCAAAAGGTAATAATTACCCAGTTTTTAGCATTTTTGATCCTCAGTGCCTCTTGGTGGGTCTAATTCATCTAAGAGCTCTGTTTATACATGTGTTTATAGGTGACTCATGTCTTCTGGAAGTCCTTCTGTCTGGGTTTAAAATTCCTCATCCTTTACAACTCTCTCTCTCTCTCTCTCTCTCTCTCTCTCTCTCTCTCTCTCTCTCTCTCTCTCTCTCTTCATCTACCTCCTTCCATCTCTAAAGCCAGGTCCTCAGAGCCAAGCCAGGTATGATTTTATCTTGGTGGTTGTTATTCTCAGTGGAGCAATGCCGTTTCCTTTTTTCCAGTCTGGAGTAAAGAGAGCAGGAGGGGGCAGAGATTCAGAAATGAGAGCAAGCGTAATGAGAAGGTGATCTGTTTGTCTGGACTCTCATCCAGATTGCCTCATAGGTGTTTGTAATCTTTTCCATTTTCTTGTGTTGGGGGACATTTGAATAATTTTTGCAGCACTATTGTGATGAACAGTCTTGTTTGTGTTGCTGTCTTCTACATCTGTCGGGGACTTGAGTTTAATAGTTTAAGTTGACTCTCTTTATTCTGCTGCAATGACACAACTGTAAACAAGGAGTATCTGTTGTAGCTTTATTTTTTGCCAGACATGCTCTTATTTTCTGTGTGCAATATTTAGTTTTCAAAGCCTAAAAGGTATATAAAAGCATCATTTGTATCTATTCTCCACAGTTTAGTGCCAATAAATGACTGTTATTGTTTATAAGGTACTGTAGATGTCTATTCTAACATTTTCTAGCAGGCTTATGCTTTTACATTTATTTTAGTTCTTTTAAAATGTTAAGCTGTTACTTTAACATAATCACATTTGGCATTTGCTTACAACAAAAGAAAATAGAATCAACATCTGATAAACAATTGTTTCCCAGTTGAACACATGGCTAGATGCTGTTATTCATTTGTGGCAGAGGTCATTCCAAAATGCCACAATTTTCAAATTGTGGCCCAGGAGTCATTGTATTAAAATGTCAGTGAAGCATAAAGGACCAAAAGATGGGTGTGGTAAAGGAGCATATGTCTCCACCAAGCCTACGTAAAACAAAATGCTGAATCTAGATAGTAATCAAATGTTAATGTCTTCCACCACCTCTAGTTAAAAAACAAACAAACAAAAAAACTCTTCACCAACAACATCACATCCTCTATGGAGGTTAAAAAGGATAACAATAAAGGGGTGAATAAAAGCAGATATTGTAATATATTTACTATTTAGATTGGTTCAGAACTCTTGCTATGTTGTTTAACCTGTGTACAAATCAGTCTGAAAAAAAAATTAAAATTATGTAAATGCAATTTAGAGTGAAATAATGAGTGCACCAGAAAATTTAGTGCAGCAAATGTTTATGGTTTTCCATTACAGTGTCAGTCTGCTCCTGGAAAGTACAACTAGAGTACTGGCCAAAAAACTGAAAGCCATCCTTTGTTTGTTTTTTTCCCCCCAAGTTTGTTATCCGTACTTGTTTTCCAGACTCCCTAAGATACAGGTAGAAAATACGGATCTCTTAAACTTCAGCAGAAGTGAATCCTAATTAATACCTCTGCAAATATCTCAGACAGCTTTCTGTAAGAGTCACACTGAATACCGACTTCTTCTGTTGAATCATTTTATTACAAACGTTGTACAGCTTTATTCTGCCTACATATTATCGCTGTGTTTTCTTTTTTCACATTAATATTTATGATAATATTCAAAAAGCATGTTCACCCTGCTGGCACCTTGTTCAAACTGCACTCAGAGAAAGTCTCAGATCTTTCCTGGGTTTGGGAACACACTTGAAGGTTGTGACGAGACGTTTGTCGATAAATATACATGCCGTCAGAACTCTGAGACAAAAATATGAAGAATGTCCTGCAGTTTTGTACATTTAAACAAACTGCCTTTTTATTAGTTTCAATGAAAGTACAAAGAGTGTATTTTTGTAGGAAGCAAGAGGCCTGTATTTCTATTAATCGTGGGCGATTAATTTTGGGAATGTTTGATCTAATGTGAATCCTTGGGGGTTAAATGAGTAATTTACAAGCTTTTTAGTGCTGACAGATGAGGCTAACATAATTAGGAAGGTATTTAAAGAAAAGCGGGTGTGTCAGACCGCTAAACCTTTGAGAAAGTACAGTTTAAAGCTCTAGAGAAAGTAAGCTTTGGTCTTTTTTATGGAGTTGCCTTCTGATTTTAAAGGAGTTCTTGCAAAGCCAGATCTTTGCAGAGTTTGGGTTCAGTGAATGCTCTTACCCCGAACCACCCGGTTCAGTTTGGTGACAGTGATGTAGATAAGTCTAACACCAACCACAAGAAAACAAGTCGGGCACATTTGTTTTTCCCCATCTCACTAACAGACTGTGAAAATCTCTTTTAATGGCAGTCTGAGGACCAAAAGCATAGTTGCATGCGGTAGAGATGGTAACAGAGACCCACCACTTACTGTTTTTTCTTTCGTTAACAAAGACTCCACTGTGTGAAAGTTCAAATCCTGCCGAGGCTCCATATCTGAGCGAAGCAAGTGCCTTTTAGGGAGAACGCAGCACGCCGTCTTTTTAGGTTTATCAGCAAAGGGAGTACATAAACAATCAGAAAGGCTGATAAAGGAGAACAATCTACAACATAACAGACCTGCATTTGCACCAGGATCGTTGCTTTGTTTTTCCTGATGTTTGCAGTTGAGCTTAAGTGAAGGGGGGAAAATCAAAGGCAAGGCATTTGCACGGTCTAGCTGTGTGATATGGTATCATATTGTGTATTATGGTTTCTTTGCTATGACTAGGTAATGTTTTTCCTCATACTGTTTTATTAGTTTGTGCTCAGAAATCCCATTGCTCTGTTATTTCCTTACCTCACCAGGTTGAGCTCCATCTAAAACCCATCCAGTCCATGCTGCAGCACCAGAAGCCCCTGGTCTTTGTACTTAACTCCCCCCAACGTCTGATCTGGAATGTGAAGGCCGAGAACCTGGCGCTGCGCATCAAACATACCTTTCATGTAAGTCCTGTAGCCCTATGAGCCTAAAGTTCTTCTTCCATAAAGTGTTTTCATTTCCTCGCTCTATCCCCGTCTCAGTAGTCTAGTATAATATTTTAAGGGATGCAAATTTGCAGTGAAGGTTTTTTTTTTTTTTGCACTTAAGATGTTTCCATGTGCAGTACAATGAATTATTGTCTTTTATATAACTTGAAGCCTGGAGGTATTTGGCACAAGTTCAACTCATGTTTAAGTTGTTTCAGCAACAAATAATACAACTGTTATCGTGAGAGATAATGACCAGAAAATGATGTTAGCTTTGTTCAACCTTTCTGACTAAAGCTTCATCCATGAAAGATGTCATTTATCTTCTGATCATTACTCTTTTGTTGCAGTCATGTTGAAAATATACTTTATGGACAATTAGCCTGTTAAAAAGGCAGTTAATGTTAATTATTGTTATGATTATAATTTTCAATAAAAACAAAAAAGAGCTGTAATTGTAGCATAGATTTTGTCATGAAGGGGAAAAAGAGGAAATTAATTTTTACATAACATCTAAAAGAATTCCCATCTTGCTTGTAAAAGCTAGAGTTTCTTCACTGCTCACTTTATACTTCTTGCCTATATTAGCTAAACTATATTAAACAGCTAAACGGAGGTTATTGCTAGGACCAGGATTCAAATGTGGGAGGGAGAAGAGATTTAGTGAGGGGTATCTGGAGTTAGGTCTCCTGGGGAGCCAGCCATATTTAGCAAGGGTTACCAGGGGCCTTTCTGGGAAACTTAATATAAATTGAAAAAAAAAAAGCACTGTTTCATTGCTCTTGTTCAAAGCTTAGGTATCACTTGAGAAAATCAGAGAAAATGCAACCCAGAAACCTCAGCAATGCCTTCATTATACAATATGAAGCCTTGTTTCTTTGCCCTTATGTGGCCTGAAGGCTTTCTTTCTTTATTTTGGACTCCTTATAAACACTCACTTTCAAATGTATCGTAACGTCACAGCATTGTGCAGGAATGCAGCTTCAGGTACACAAATGACTTCCACATGTGGTCAAGTGTTTCGTTGCCTTATGCTCAAGCAGAAAACTTGCTGCTGTGAAAGACGATGTGACATGGATAAGGAATAAGTAGGGACGACAAAATCTTGTCTTATGTACAGACTAAGTTACACATGGACGTGTGTTATATAAAAAACTTTACTGTTGCTCATAAAAGTGGAATAATTTTGTTTTTAGAAACATTCTGCTTTTTATTCCCAATCATTCCAATGAGAAGGTTAAAAAAGGTTTCATTTCAACTTTATGAGCAACAGTGTATGTATTACATGTGTATTTTGTGTGTCCAATCCTATTTCAAGCAGTTTAACATGTTTTCACAAAAACGTCTTTACTGGTGTCCCACAGTGAGTTTCACCACTCATTAATATTACTGATCAAAGTGCTGCCTGTTCAATAAAAGGATTGTGGTAAAGGTGTTTTTTCTACTGACGTTCTAAAGAAAGCTTTCTTCTCAAGGCAATGCAACGTTAGAAAATATGTTGTGTTTAACAAAACATCTATGAAATTTGAAGAAATCCAAATTCTTATGTGTTTCTTACGCATTTAAATGAAGCCTCAGAGACAAATACTTACTTTAAATATGACTATCCTCAATCATGGAAATGTTCCCATGTCACTAGAAACGGATGCATTTCATGAAGATGGATGTGCATTTGATCCCTGTGAGTTTTCTGCTCAGCTGTGACCAAGTGTGGCCTTGGAGATGGTTTTCTGTGTGGAGGCCAACAGGTCAGCATCACAGTAAATGTCTCTAATACTTGTCAGCAGTGACATTCAATCCAAAATAACAGTCCAAAGTAACAATCCTGGCTGGGATGCTGCTCCGGATGTAATCGTGTCCTTCAAAGATCTCATAAAGTCATTAGTTTTCCTCTCAGTTTAATCTCAAATGAAAAATACACTGTTCTGAATGAACTTTTCAAATGATATATGAAGATGTACACCCCTCTCCAGCGGAGGAAGGTGACTCTTCAGATGAATTTATAGCAGCTACGCATTCTCAACTATTCATCAGACTGGGCAAAAGCAGATTCATTTGAGTCAAAACAGAGATGTCAGCTTTTGCTTTTGACATTTCTGTATGATATTTGTCAGACATACAACAGCAGTTCTGTTAAGGGGACATCTTAACGGCCCCTGCAGTCAAGGTTGAACTAATGCCTTGCACTCGTAGCAGGGCCCCTCCTGCACTAGCTGTATTTTAGGTTTGAGTGACAGCTCGTAACCCTCTGGCAGTGCAAGCTGCTGATAGCTTATTCATCAGTTGGCATGGACATTTCACAGAAGAGCCCCAGATGTGTTGCTTCTTCCTGGGCTCTAGCCTTAGTGACACCTCCTTGAAAAAAAGCTAAAACACTGAGAAACCTCACAGCACCAGGCTGACTAAACAATCACTCAGTTAACTTTCCTCCCAGTTTTGGTAAATCATTTCCCATGCTGCAGATGCTCAGATAAGATCCTGCCCCTGCTTGGCATATAACCATGGTGGTTTCCACTCAAAACTCTTATAAAACAATTCCCATATTTTACATTGATGAAGAAAAATCTCTTATGTACCCTTGTTTGCCCTCCAAAATGGCAACCTACATTTGAAGTTTTAACAGCTATGAAAGATGAAGTAGGTGAATTTGTATAAATAATATGAATTTTAAGTCTACAACTGCTCAGTCTAACCATTCTAACCTTAAAAACCCACACCTTCAGTATGCATGAAAACACACACGTAGTTACAAATGCACAGCAACATAGCTAGAAAAAAAGTCTATCATTATAAGACTGATGATATTGTTAACTTGAAGCTAATGAGCGTTCCTGGATCTGAGGGTATGAAAAAGCATGATGCAGTTCACAGATGCAGCACACTAACTGGCTGGGGAAAAGCTCAGCTTTAAGCTTCCAGTTATTTGTTGCAGCCCTACAATACAGCCTACAACTTTCCGCTGTGGTTCTCCTCCCTATCTACCGTACATGAGTAACTAACAGGGACGCCCTGATCCCATTTGTTTTCTCATAAGTCAGAGTCATTTGAGCATCGACTGACACGGAGTCCAGATCCAATACTTTGACAATGTACAAAATATAAGAAGAAGAAGGAAAGAAAAACAATTCCCAAATTGGAAACAGTAGAAGCTGCTGCAGCACTGCATTCACTGTCCAATTTGACATATTTCTAAATTGCAGATATTTCTGAAATTCCTAGGAGGTCACTTAAACTGTGCTCTATGTTTATGTCAGCCAGTGTTGCCCACTCCTCAGGAAGGAAACTAGCTGTTGGTTTTACAGTTTGTGTATAATTGTGATGGATGCTGTAGGTAAGAAGAATAAAGTTACGGAAAGGATTTTAAAAAGTATAAAAACTAAAGATGTTTGGAACTAGAAATGAACTTTCTTTTGTCAATTCTTTATTTCCTTTAATGCCCAGCCCTCTTCCTTTGACTACAGGCACTCCAGGAACATTGAATATTTATTTTAGTTATTACAATAATTAGAATGAGTGTATAAGAATGTGAATAGTGTATAAATAATAATGATAATTTATTATTCAATAGCGCTGTGCCAGTGCGAAATAAGTTAGCTTTGGATTTGCGGGTCCATGATTTTATTTTTTTTGCAGTCCGGATGCAGAGAGGTGAATGTCCCCTGCTGTGACTGCTGGAGGACTCGGGTGTACTGAGCCTGACAGTGCTTTGGTACAGGGGAGGGGCCTACGGCAGCTGCTCGCTGAGGCGAGTGAGGACGATATGAGCCTCAAGTTAGAGTCTACAAAAGTCTTCAGTCACACCTGAAAAAGTTGCTACATTTGTCTATAGTTATTTTTAAAAAAGACGCAGGTGGGTTCTGAAAACTTGCTAAATATAGCGCTGACACCAGCGAAGGTTACGCCCACTCCCCACCTGATTCAAACTACAACTGTTAACAGTTAGATTTATTTATAGACAATAAATAATGTATATAATTATTAATAAAATAATGTAATTTAGTGAAATAGAAATGAAAAAAGTCTGATCATTTCCACCTGGGAATAAAATCGATAGAAAAACCTGGTACTTGAGTATATTCAGGAAATCAGCTGGACCAAGGCCTGAGCAACTAAAGCAAGCATGTTTTAATTTGGACCAAGGAATGCTGGATGCATCACTTCATCCACAACTATTCTTAGGCCGATATGTGCATATCTCTGGAGCAGGGTAAATCTGAACCTTTGTCCACAATCTGATCTTCATTATTTTTCAAGCTGGTAAACTAGTTTCCCCGATAAGGTGTTTTCTTAAGACACAGCACCATTTAAACCCAATAACTTTAAATATCGTCACACTGTTCAAATGTAAATGCTCTCACTTTAAACTTTTAACATCTGCTCGAGTTCTGCTGTTTATTTTCTTAAATTAGATTTCATCAAAGTAATCTCTGGCCACAGTCGTCCAAGATGTTTTTCCTCTGACCAGCTTTTTATCTTGGAGATGCTGATTCACCATTATTCCTTCAGGTTTTGACAATGTGGGCAACTCTTAGCCAAATATTAACGTTAGTGATTTCAGCTCCGCCCTTAGTTGTTTTGTTTGCTTGAGGACAAACAGTTTGACCCATCGGGGTAATATCTTTTCCATGACCCCTGGATATTTTTTAAATGGATGAGAAGATACTCAACACTTCAATTAGGCTTAAGTTTTTGCCAGCTAAAACATATTAATCACTGCAGTACTTTTCCGGTTTGAGACTCCTGCCTTCTTGCTTCCACATATAAAGGTTGTCCTTTTTTTGGCCAGGCAGTGTAATTCACACAGACACCTACTGCCAGGCTTCCCTCACTCTACTTTTCTTTTCTATAGAGTGTTTCCTGGGACTAATAGGACTGAATCAGTTCTGCCAGTCCTTGTTGCCTGGTCCCAATTCTCCGGGCTTTGCGGAGACAGATGGACTGCCTGGCAAAGCTTCAAAGATGTTAAATATACTGTTTCTGTTGGCCACTGGACCCTGCCAACTTTTAAAATACCAGAATTTAGACTTTTGCTGTAAAACATGCTCCCCGTAGTACTTATTGTCAATCAGCAGCAGCCAGGAATCAACATGGGTATAAGATCACATGAAATATGAACACTGAATGACGGCCAAATTTTATTTTACCAAGGGACACCAGGATACGAAGTTAGCCGCACGTGGAGAGTGTGCTGTGTTGACTTTATGGCCAAGTGTATATATTTCTTTTTGGGGGTTGGGGAAGGAATGATGTGTTGCTTCTCTGCTTGAAAGGCTTGATTTGGAGCAAATGTTTTATGACTCTTGATGGAACAACACTGTAAATTTTTGCTGCTGGCTTGTGTGTTACCCATTGTTTGTTGGCCAAGCTTCACGTTATGACTCGTAGTCTTTTATTAGTTGTAGACTTGTAGCTCAAGCTCTCAAACGAACGCCCATTTCACTGTAACGTTTACTAGAATAGTCACTTCTGTTTTTTATTCAGAAAGGGATGGGTGAGGAATGCTCCAGAGTGGCGCTGAGACATATGGTATTGTTTTCTCCTCAACAGGGCCCCACCAGTTCACAGAAACACATTCAAAGTGGGCAGCGTCATCAGCTCCCTCCTATCTTGGTCAAATAAGCCACAAAAACATCTGTCACATTAATGTAACTGCATATTCATTAAATCTATCAACTGTTCATCTCATCACTCTACTCTGTTTGCAACACTTCTCATTTTAAAAAGGATTCTTACCATTTCACATGGATGCTGCTGCTGAGTACAGCGTTCCAGCGCTGTAGTAACTGATCTCAACCAGATGGCATGTCCTCGTCTCAGTCGCCCTACATATGGCCATAACATGTCGATTCTTGTAAACAGGACAGGAAATGCAAAGCCCATTTGCAGAAAAGTTGGGAAGTTTTGTAGAATGTATCTAAAGGTTAAACCTGTAGTTTTTGTTTGAACCTGTTTGTAACAGGGACGTGTACAAAAGAAAATGATGATTTAATGATATGAGAGACAATCCAGACTGTTATGAGTGAGAGGTGCGAAAGCCTGCGCATGTTACGGTACGTGGGTTCCACCAGTCCCCATAGCGTTTAGGTACCATAGTTGCACAAACGTACATGCTTAATGGAACTTGGTCGAGACAGATGATACAACCTAGGTGACGTCTTTTCCCTGGAGGTCTGTTGTCATTTCAGCAGGACAATGCCAGGCCGCTTCCTGCACAATTTGCAACAAAGACTTCATAGACAGTGTGCACACTTGACTGGCCTGCTTGATATCCAGATCTGTCTCCTGTTAAAAATGTATGTTGTACCATCAAGAGGAGAATCAGACAATATCATCTATGGACTGTTGAACAGTTTAAATCTTGTATTTAACAAGAACAGACACTCCTTCAGAACTAGAACAATGAGTATCTGTCAAACGGTTTAAAAATGTAATTAAATAATATAGTATTCTGATGTGACTTGATTCTTTTTATTTTAGTATATTGTTTGTGTCACATTTTATATATTTATTCATGATTTATTTTATCATCATTTATTCATTATTATTTATTTTATGTTTATTCTTTCTAAATACAAGCTCGCTGGACCAATCAATAAGTTTGATTCATTCCTAAAAAGGAAGACAGCAATGTTGAGCTCAGTAACGTCTAAAGGCCTGGAGGACCACAGAAGATGAGTAAAATGGATGATTGCAGAAGAAAAACAAAATGAACAGAAGTCAGAAACACTCAGGAGAGGTTAGGCAATGTAATCAAAAAAATTTAAAAAAAACCCTCTACAATAAAGAGTCACCTTCATGAATGTGAATACTGTATCTCAATGATGTGAAGAGAAGAGTATGGACCTGACTGTGTCTCTTTTTATTGTTTAGTGATCGTAAAGAGTGGAATCTGGAGCAAAGAAAAAACCTAATGTGGTCTGATGAATCTAAATGTAGCCTCTTCCAGCCTGATGGACACTTTAGCATAAAAAGTGGATGATGCACCACACCCATTAATCCTAATACCTACCATCAAGCCTGGGTGAGGGGGGGGGGGTTGTGATCTATGGTTGCTTCAGGTCTGGGATCAACAACAGCATGTGCCCAAAACATTAGGTCAGGTGACCATCTAAATAACAAGGTTTTTCCAATAATTTTCTTCCCAAATGTCAGACATTTTCCAACATAACTGTGAGGATTCATTGGGATCAAATGTCAAAGAGCTGTTCAGGGAGCATGGACTTCATTTTTACATACAGAATGGCCATCAGTGAAACTCAGATACATGTTTTTGAAAGAACCCTGTTGAGAAAGTGGGAACCTTCTCGGTGGGAAGTAACTCACCACAGTGCTGCTCTAAACAAATAATCCTCTGCCAGTAAAAATAAGCATGAATGAGGAAATCTATGATGTCAAAGCTAGTGAGATAGTCAGCTACTTTTGAGTTTTTGAAATAGGGTGTCTGCTTACAAGCGACATTACAGTCATGAAAATATGAGTTTAAGATGCTGTGACAATCAACGAATGTTTCTTTATTCTTATTTCTTAATAAGCATTGAGCTGTGTTGTCAGAGTCTACTCTGACAATGGGCTGCTTCGAAATAAGGATGCTGTGTACACGTGCAGACTTTGCTTGGGCATTAGTGAGTCACAAAACAAACATCAGTCTGCAGTATGTGCACTTTAAATGGAATATTTTGATTTTTCAAAGATATTATTGCTTCTTGTACATAACCAACCAATGACATTTAAATAATGTGTTTATCAGTTTAAGTCAATGAGGACATCTGCTTTCTGGTTTCTGGTTGCAGTTTCTGGTCTGTCAGCCGGGCAGAGACTGAAAGCAAGTAGAGCAAGGTTGCGGAAGCCCAAGTGGGTCCCTAATGTCCCCATTTCAAATTCCTGAGGTTTTCAGCACTCTGGAAAGCCTGGAGCTAATTTGGCTTTCAAGCTTTTCTCTTCTAATTCTTTGTGACTAATTATGGTTGTATTCCTGCAATTAAATTGATTAACTCTGCTGAGCTTGGCAAGACAGCCCCCCCCTCACACACACACGCACACACACACACATGCACAAAACCCTCCTCCTCAGCAGCTCAGGCACCAGCCCTCTTCAACATTTTTAGTCTCTTGCTGTAGTAAACACACCAGAAATAAAGACAACCTGTATTCATTGACAGAGTGTCTGCAGAATTTACAGTCTCGGGTGACAACGCCAGGAACATGTAGAGGAGCAGCCAGAGGTCAGACAGATGTTGCACATAAGGGTTTGAAAAGTTATGTCTATGAAGCCTATTGTCTATGAAGAGCTTTAATTCTGTTATTATTAAAACTTGATTTCAATTTAGGGGCAACTTAATAACATTGTTGCAAAAAAAATGGTCTTGCTTAATGCTTTTGGATTCAAATGGGTTTAATGGTTTAGATGGACCTGCCAGCACTGTCTCTGTGCACACAGATAAGAGGCCTTGAAAGAAATAAACACGTCTGGATATATAATGAGGTAGGCTGTTGTCATCAAGTGCGTTAGGGTTAGGAATAGCGGCGCATGGATAGAGCGCCCATATAGTGTCGTACAGGGTACCTCCTAAATGTGGCAGGAGCATCTTTCCTCTTTATTTTCCAGTTTGAATCTTTAATGCATCTGGTTAACTGATCATCAGGCTTGACTTCAACATTTCTTTTCAAAATGGAACAATAATGTCAACAATAAAGGAAATAAGACAAATGGTAACAAAACAACACAAATATAAATACAATTAACTGTTATTGTTACAAAATATAAACAGTTTTGGTGCATTTTTAACTTCTCATGACTATTTTAAAGAATGCTCATACGTTAATGATGACTATTATATTATATAAACACTAAAAACTAGACACCTCAGTATGTCTAGGAACATGTGTAAAAGAATTTAGAGCATATTTGTGGATGTCTTCTTTCTCCTTCTTTTCATTCTGGTTTTTGTTATTGTTGTTGTTGTTATTATTATTATTATTATTATGATCATCATAGCCTCGGTTTGAAAATAATTTAACTGAAATGGGTTATAAATGAGTACAGCTGAACAAAATAAAAAATAACAGTTAAATTAGAACTGGTAAGTGCTTTTTCCAGCAGGTGACTTTTCGCCCTGACTCTTATCTCTTTTCTATTCTTCAAGGTATCACCGGGCTCAGAGGTCTACTTTAAGCCGGAAAACTTCTCCCTCTCCACCCAGATCCACCATGAGACCCTTCCCCACGGCAATGAGCACCTCCTCAACTGGGCTCAGAGGAAGTACAGGGCAGTCACCTCTTTCTCTGAGCTCAAGATGACTCAAGCCATCTCCATCAAAGTTGGAGAAGGTGTGCATCAAATTTACAAAATTCCCAAAAATAGCTGCAAGGCACCCCGTTTTTCTTTAGCTTTCAGTTTTTCTTGGCTTTTCTTCCTTAGCCAAGCCCAGAGATTTGGTTAGTGCACGTACTACTCTTGGAAAAGAATTGCCTTCCTGTGATATAAATTCACAACTTCAGACTATTTAAGCACATGTTTGTAGTATTTCCAAGTTACGACTAGTTGTAAATTATTAAAGCCCAGAAGAATAATGATTGTATTCAAAAAACATATTTCTTTTTAAGATTCAAAACAAACATAAATTACTCTTTAAAAGTATTTTTGTATGTTTTAGAAGTTTAGTATTTAAATATCATAGAAATAAATAACTATGCTGTGTATATTAGTCTCTGGCAATCAAAAATTAGTTTTTAACTTTGGGTTTTAGTGTTCCTGTAGTTTTCTAGAAGTTTTTTCCAGATCTGTGTAGCTTAAAAGGTGAATAGCTAATTCAGCTAAAGACAAATGCTTGCGTGGATTTTTATAGATCCTGCTGGTACATTAGGCCTTTTATTAGTATTTTGTTTTTGTTCATCTAAAGAAAATTATGGCAGATACGCTCATTGATTTGTTCTATTGATTTGTGCCATTCGGGGCCCCTGAATGGTACCTTGAGGAACTCCACATGTAATTTCTGTCACTTCCAGTGTAAAGTTACCTATTAAGACAAAGTAGTCCCTGTCTTTTCAGTCAGAAAGTCAGACCCAATGTTCCAGTAGCATTAGTAATGCAACATATATGGTCTAGTTTTTTTAGAATCATTTTTTTGTATTGATAATTTTTATCAACACAGCAGAGCAAAAAAACATCTTTGTGTTGGGTATATGGCATGATTGTGCACATTTTAAATTACACATACTAAAAAACTAGGATAAATCTTGGTATTAAAAGCTCTTTATGATTCTTGTCTTGACCATTAGAAATTATAATCATAATATTTAGTGGTAAAACAAGACAAATCAAGAAATTTGTCTGATAAATGCTCTGAAAACAAAACACACCATTTTACCACTAGATTAAAATTCTTAACAGCATTTGACATTTGTCTTTTCTAAAATTCGATGTTCGGTTCGTAGATACAACACTGCTTTCTAGTTTTTAACAATGCGATACAGCAACAGCAGAATATGAAATCCTCTTGTGGCAAGCATGAGGACAAGAAAATAGGGCTCAAATGATAGATTGTACATTTACAAGTTTTCGCTGAGAATCTGACATGAAGGAATGTTTCCGAGGTGAAAAAGCTATGAAGGATTATTAGGGAAGGTTGGTGCTGGAGCAGTCTTTTGGTGCTGGAGCAGTCTTTTGGTGCTGGAGCAGTCTTTTGGTTGTTCATTTCCAGAGAGCTGTGAAGAGACAACACAGAGAACTTTACAGTTAACTCTCATGGATACATCCTTCATGTTATAAGTATGTGGCTAGTTAAATTGCTGCAAAGGCTTTTATATGCTCGTGTGTGTCATTAAGGGGCAGAGGTTGAGCAAATCCCAAGCGTCGTCATGTTTATGTCAAATACAGAGCTGTACATTTCCACTTCCTTACATCTTCAGCCATGTTTGATGAAGATGGACACATTTTCACTTACCCTTTTAACTTAATTCACACAAGGGTTAATACATAGATACACATAGTCCTCAGAAGTACCTCACAAATCCCTCAATCTTTATCACAAACATGTTTCCCCTTTCAGATAAACTGTTTCCTGACACCTGCAAGATTGATACCAAGTTCCTGTCTTTGAACTACTTGGGCACCTACGAGGAGCCGCAGACATCTAAAGGTTGTGTCTTGTCTGCACCTGAGAGAGGCCAAGAAGTCCACATCCTTGAGCTCCAAGCCACAAACTCCAGCAGGTGAGCGGACAAAGCAGACAAAGGCAAGAATACATGCTGTAAGAGCTTATTATTTGGAGGATAGGGTACTCTCAATAAGTTTGTTGCAGATGTTAATTAAAATGAGGAAAAAGAAGATTATTGTTCGCACAGTAGTGTTCTACAAAGCAGTTTTCCAAAGGCGAAGTTGCCACAGCGAGTCTTACTTGTTCATTGGAGTTCAAATCTGTTCACCCAAAAGGCCTGAAATCTGGAAATGCTTTGTTTGCCGTGCTTTATCTTACTCCATTGCTATCGTGTCTGTAATGCATATGTCTGTTTTTTTCTGGGAGTTCATCCAGCTTTTTAATTACTTGGCCAGACACAGAAGGCATGATAACAATATGCTCTATTTTTTGCCTTCTCTGTAGCGCTCTCCAGGTAGATGTCACAGTTGATCTACGACCCCTGAAGGACAGTCACCAGGTGTCACGTGATGTTGTCTTGCTCCTCAACAGTGTGAAGTTCGTCAACTGGGTTGTCAAAACCCATAATGTGAGGGGAAGGCTGCATATTGTGGTAAGCTGGCTACGTAACAACTAACAAGGCCTTTTTTTGGCTTAGAGACATCATGTAGAATCTGATTTACTGGTGTTATACAAACAGTGGCATTCAAGTCATGTGACAGACAAATCCCCACCGTATACACAACTTGACATAAAATTTGTCACACCAAGATGTGTGTTGAACAGGCGCCCAGTACACATTGTATGACAGGGCGAGGATGACAGGTTTAGAGGAACTGTGAAATTTCACTGCGGTAGCTCCAGGGACTGCCATCGCTTTCACACGGCCAGGGGCCAGATTACCAGAGGTATCACAGGCTTTCAGAAATTAGACTGCTGCAGTACTTCAACAGTACTCAGTCAGAGCTGTTTCACATCATTTGTAATGTAGGTTACAAGCAGTACTGGTTTCCCCCACGTCCTTAAGCTGCAAGCTGCAGGGAACTCCTCTCACACGAGACAAACACGTGTGTGATAAGCCAGTGTACCCTAACTGTATAGCTTTACATGTCAATGCTGAGCAAAAGTACCGAGTTTGGAAATGAAATCTTCATTAGTGTTACTCAAGTCTAAGAATCCTCAGAAATCTTAAGAATATTAGACCTTTACAAACTGTTATCAATTGTTTAAGTGTGAATCATGTCCACGGGTGCTTTTCCAACCACTCTGTTACTCCTGGGTTAGAATTTTATACCTTGTCTTCCTCTCGAGTAAAAACATTCAGTACAGTTGAACTAAAAGACGCTCATCAGTATTGTACATTTTGAAGTGTTTGATATGTTTAGTGACTGTGGGATTAGCTGTAAGGGTTGTCATTGCACATTAGTCTGCCTCTGTCTTCGATAAAGCTCTTAGTCATGAACTTCCAGTGGAAGTGTGCTTCCTCAGTACATAACACTGATACTGTTATTGCCCTGTTGCAGCCATGACATTTTACTTTAACATGCCCTTTATGTTTGTACTGCTGCCTGGTTACTGCTGTACCCTCAAAACACTCAGATTGTGGGAGTGTATTTCCTGTTCAAACTGTGTCAGTGGTTAACTGTCGGGGATCCACCGGCAAAAATGCAATATAATGTTACCATGCCTTAGAAGTGTAAAACCATGCAAAAGAGTCAATGTTTAAAAAAATTCTTAATTCATTAATCAACAAATTAAGAATTATTGTGTTTATGGTAACATAAAATAAGCTATTTGAAATAACAGATGATGATGAACCTTCCTGTTGAATGATGACCAACAACTCATGACTGGTCATTTTAAAGGAGATACAGTATGATGATAATGCTGTTTTTATGCAGACATTGTGGTGGCTGAAGTCAGTAATGAAAACGTGGTGATAACACAACTTTGTCTGAGGTCACAGTCTGAAAATATTTTTTTGCCAGCGAGCTGTTCAGATTTTCTGGGTACTGTGACATCACAGGCTCAGATCAGTGAAGAAGCTCTTCTGATGTTGGTGAAGCCAGCGAGGCTGACCAACCAGACAGCAGGCCGTCATACATAGTACCACTCCATAACTCCTCCCGACTTGTCTTCCCTTCCCTCAACTCGCCTTCTGGCACCAGAGAGGCAAGAACACACTTTGCGTTTACATTGACCAATGTGTGTTAAACACGCGTCCTTCATCCAGGAATAATAACGGGGTCTAATCTAAAAACACCAATTATCTCCCCCAACTCACCATCATATCACATTCAGTGCACACCTGAAGTGTGTTGCACAAATAATTTGTCATGTTTTTTTAAGCTATTATTAAATTATAGGCTGACAGACATCATTGTCCACAGAGGTGTTTCATTTTGCCACTTATGTTTATTAGATCACTAGCGATGGAAGAGATAAGTTGGCCTCATAAATCTGAGTCTTCACTTCCTGTCATAAATCATCTCATCTTCAGTGTTGCTCAAGAGGCTTAACTTTGTGAGAAAAGGCTTTCACTAACAGATATGGTAAGGACAGGATATGACTTTAAGCAGCATAAGAGCAAACTGGGATGTTGGTTTTTGAGCAGTGATCGAGTTGCGACAAGCCCATTACCTCACTCGCTTTCACATGATTCACACTTGACGAAGAATAAACGCAGGACTGGACTCGAAGAAAGTCTGTGCCTCAACACCAAATCATTTCTTTTGTCTATTGGTCTCTTAAAAACTGGCTTAACACTATATTTACAACTGCAAATCAGAAAATGTTGGGATGGTACAGAAAATGAAAAAAAAAAAAAAGAATGCAGTAATCCTTATATTTTGACTTTTAATGGGCTTTTCAAGGGTTATTAAAAATAAATTCACTCAAGTTTTGTTACCATGTTATTGTAATCAGGATTCAGTACAAAAGCAATATCCACAAAAAATGAAATCTTTGAGGATCAAGGATGGGAAAATAAAGGCTGTTTGTGGACAAATGTGTCAGAAAACACTGATAAGTTCATAAACTATTTCAGTGCTTAAAGAGAGAGGGTGGAAGCCTAAAGTGGATCCTTTTGGCCCCTCACCGGTAACAGCACTTCACAGCTTAAATACTTCTACTTAAAATTTGCTGTGCTAGGAAGGAGCCTTGTTTTCACCTGCTCCAGAGGTGACTTCCCTGTAGGCATCGGGGATGCACCAGCACACAGTAGAAATGGGTTTCGTGGTCACAGAAATCAGAATTCCAACTTTTTTTTTTTTTTTTGAAACCATAGTTCTACAGAACAACCCCATAATGTTGCTTGTTGGCATGAAGGATTTGAGGAAAAAATGAAATTAAAAAAACTGCACCTATGTTGACAAAGAAAAAGAGGTTGATGAGAAGCTTTAACAACTTCCCTCTAACTGTCTTGGGTTCCTACTGTTGGCAATGCAATAAAAATAATGGTTCATAATCAAACAGTTTCTCTTTTCCACTTTTTTTTTTTCTTTCCACAGACTTCTGACACAGTGAGTGTCAGTTCACAGATGATAGTGTCAAAATCACAGAAGACGTCACTGCCATTAGGATCCCAAGCCTTGATCCAGTGGGCCCAAGAGCATGACTACAGACCAGTAACATCTTTTACAAGCGCTCCTGTGGCAAACCACTTCAATATCCGGCTGAGAGAGCCAGGTTAATAAAAAAATCGTACATTGTCACGGTCGTTTGCACTTTCCTTCCCTGTAAATTCTGCCACATGAGCTCCTGCTTTTCTTCCAGATGTGGTGGATGGACTGGAGAGCAAATTGCCTCTTGAGCTCTCGATCCTGCGAAATTCCAGTCCTCAACCAGGAGCTGCACCTGTCCTGCGACACTCCAGTCCACCCTTACCATTCATTCCAGGCTTTCATGTGGGCCCTGATGGCCAGCTGTGGGACAGCAGGAAACTCAGTGAGCAGAAGGGTGTTTTGAGTGTTGGGCTCAGCGTTCAGTGTGAGGATAAGAGGATGGTGGTTGCCATCGACAAAGAGAGTCTGAATGTGAGTAAATGGCACAATGTTATTCATCATACATTCGTTCTGGGTAAATAGGTTCCGCTGAAACACAGAAAGATGCCTAAGAATATAAACTGGATTTATCAAAAATATAAGTTTTCATGTGCTGCATTCATCCTGTAACTGAACAGGATAACCTGACGCAGAAACAAAATGGATGAAAAATCATTTTTATTCACTCTTTAATACTTCCACCCAAGTCTAGACAAAAAAGACATGTATTATTTTACTTTCCAAACCTAATTCCATGCCATCAATTATTTAAAACACGACTTGCATCGCACTTTCAGAAGTTATTTTCACTCCTCTCGGTTTAGTGTTTAGATATTGTTTTTCATATTGAAGTGGTAGTCTAATGGTTACAGAGTGGGCTTGGGTGTGGAAGACCCAGGTTCAGTCCCTGGGTTGTAACGGAAGTGAGGCACTGTGGGCCCCTAAGCAAGGCCCTTAACCCACTGGGTGCTGCACCACTCCTCCTAGTGTAACTAGTGATGGGTTGAAAGCAGAGCACAAATTTCAGTGGGTTTCATGAGACATATACTGATAAATAAAGATTATTGTTTCATACAACACCGACTTTACTGTGACAAGAACTAAAAAACAACAAAAATGGAAAACCCTCAATCAAGAACAATGATCCGACCAATCAGGAGCCTGATTTAACATCTACACAATGATGACAAACCTCCATCTTGCTGTGATCTTCATTTATTTAAACTTCACAAAGTTTGTGGATCTGAGTCACTAAAATTAAAAAAAGAAACAGTGAAATTGGATAAATATGCACATGTGATGGTCACATGCAGATTCATGAGTATGTTGGCTGTCCACTTTAGATATGTATGTTTTTATCTGCTGACATCCCTTATAGATAAAGTGTGTAAATGAAGTTCGTTTTCAAGAGTGAAATAAGAGAGTCAGAAGAAATAAGTTATTAGGACTCAGGCTGACGTTGAAGCAGGCAGGACTTTTCCAAACATTTGGTGAATATGGGGACAGCGCAGTCAGCCCACATCACAGAGTGGAAACTGGAATAAAGTCTGCAATTAGGAACTGCAGCCAGACCACCTTATGGGGTTTGTTTATTCCTGAGAGCTCAACATTTCGCACACCACTTTTAACTTTTTTAAAATTATATATTTCTGAAAATGAGTTAATAAAGAAAAAGGCGTTTTTGATCTTTATCCACTGTTGCCATGTTTTCATGTTTTCTCAGGCAAATGGGTTTGCTCATGCCAACCTGACGCTGCGAGATCCAGAGTGCAAAGCAGCAGTTAATGCTACCCACTACACACTGGAAACTACTCTGACTGGCTGTCAGACCATCGTCTATCCTATGTCGGCAAGCCCAATGGCCTTCCATTTAAACTCTGTAAGTTTATTTGATGCATTATTTTGAGTATAGTCATTGCAACGTAAACTGCTTTCCACAACTCATGGCAAATGCCCTCTTAAGATGGTTTGTTAGAGTCAAGCTCCAACACACCTGCTCTGAAAGGACAGAAATGTCCCAAGAGGTTGAATTAAAAACATACATAATCTTGTATTGTATAAATTTACATGTATTAACTTTGTCAGTTTTAACTTGCACATTGTACTTTTGTATATCACAATGTCATTTTTATTAGTATTATTTGAACATTTCAAGCACTAAGCATTGTTCTTAATGTTTCAATATTATAAAACTTAAAAAAATTAGCACTTTTTTAAATAAAGCTTTTTTACTCTCTGCACCACTTTAAGTCTAGTTTATCAGTTGCCAAGCTCACTGACAGCTCAGAGGTGAACAATTAGTGACACAGTCATTATATGTGAACAACTGAACACACGTCAAACACCTCAGCGACACACTGCCAAGTCACTGCAGACCGTGATGGATTTCTAGCATGCTAAATATCTGGAGCTGTCACGCAACTCCTCATTTAATATTGCCAGTACTAAAGGAAAGCAGGGTAAGCCTTAAACAAGACAAAACAACAACAAAAGGCAGCACCATGGCAACGAGAGTGCTTCAGACTCATTCATGCTCTTCCCGAGGAACATTTCCACAGGCATCTCCCTTTTCTTGCACAGAACCATTTCTTGCATTTACTTTGTTTATAAAATGCACTTTGGTTACCA